>WURV02204835.1:0-11414 GCA_011762755.2 Epimenia babai
GAAATGCTGTATTAGTGGTGTAATTTTGGTCTTAATGTGGTTAATGTGCGCATTCCAAGATACTGTAGAATCTATGTTCAAGCCCAAATATTTTATTGAAGATCTAAGGGGGCATATGTAATCGTCGATGTTAATTTTCGGCAAATTATCTATATTCGGACATTTGTTACATAAGATAATGGTGTTTGTTTTCGTAGTATTTAGTTTGAAAAGGTTACTTTTGTACCAGGATGTGAACAGAGGCAGCATATCATTGGTCTTGGCTATAGCTTCCTATGGGGTTGAGCCATATATATATATATATATATATTAGTCAGTATAAAACTTTCGGCTACTAATTATCCGTGCCTTAGTGCAGTAACAATAACAACATTAAATATGTTTGGAAGGGCGTTACTAAGTGTCGGTTAAGAGAGGTGCCGATTAATATAAGTGTCCGGATGGGCATGTTTGACTTTATATTCACCGCATACGCCCGAGCAGACATTACAAGTGCGCTCGACATGACATCTGCCATCGGATGTTCAGTTTGTGTTATACGTTAAAAAACGTCTTTTGATTGAAACCCAAGAAAACGTAGAAAACAGTAACTTTCATACATCGATTTAGCTATTGCGCAAATTTTAATGAACAGACACACGAGTTTTTAGTAACAAACGTAGGTTGTAGCTTTACGTCTGGTTTTCTTGCCTGATATAAGTAGCCGTATTAGTCTTGTGACGTGACAAGCCTGAAGAAGCATATTACATATATGCGAAAGCTTGTTGACGAATAAATTCGATTAGTCTCAAAAGGTGTTACCTCATTTTTCTCTGGTTTTCTTGTCGCTATCTGTAGATGTACTCTAATGGCGTTAAGTTGGGAAACCAACGTGTTTCTGTACAAAGTATTTCAATTATGTCTATTGTACTCAACCTGCTATAGAAGATCCGATTACTTTTACTAAATCTGCATTGCATCGCATTGAGCGTAGAGATTTATATATATAAAAAGCGTTGTATAGTAGATAATAACTAGTTAAAATTACGAGAACTAATGTTAAAATTAGATTTATTCACACATTTACATAATGTAAAAAAACTACGAACGGCTAATAAGCGCCTTCAACCAACGTATATATACTGCAGTATACGCGTGATTCCACGTTTACTTAATTTATATAATTATATATTCGACTTATAATATAGATTTTTGTCCACGCGCATCACTAGACAGTATGTTATTTCAGGAGATGGCCACTAAATTGGGTAGTAACTCCGCTTTTTTGGCCGTAAATCGCCTTTCCTCCTGCCAGTTCCAGTGAAGCCTTTTCTCCCTTCCTCATCTCCACGTAGACCACAGTCGACGCTTGTTTATGTGATGGCGCTCCCGCGTGATAGTTGAAAGTCGATGTCACTAGTCTACTCTGGCCATTCAACCGCACAATAAGATTCAGCGCTATCGGTTTCTCGGGCGCACTTGTGGCACCAAACGAGAACTCGTAGACGCCGTCAACAGGAGCTTTAAACTCACTCGTGCTCATGTCAAAGTGACCTTCTTTGTTGTAGTACACGTGGTCCATAGGAATGCGCGAATTCCCAGACGGTGCAAAACCAGTTGTTCTTCCGACGGAGAAGGCGACGAGCTCGCTCTTGCACATGTCTGCGTCAAAGTGTCAAAGTATGGCTTAACTTGAAAGAAGGCAGGAAATAGAGATCGAAAATATTTCAATTTCTTACTTAAAATTAGCTGGAGAGAAATGCACAGGAAAAACCTGTTCCACTGGTGGGACTCGAACCCAAGACCACCAGATAACCGGTCTGGTGTTCTACCAACTGAGTCCCTGTAGCTCAGTTGGTAGAGCACCAGAACGTTTATTTGGGTGTCGTGGGTTTTAGTCCCATCAGGGGTATATGTTTTTCCTGTGCATTTCTCTCCAGCTATTTAAAGAACCACATTGGCTATCCTAATTGCCATTACTTCAAATTAGAAATAAATTAAAGTATTATTAAGCTTCCAATGGAATTTTGTAACCTTTATCACCTGTTATGGCTTTTTGTCATATGCACTTAAGTGTCTTGAATTTTTACCTGTACACTATATTAAGACTACAATATGAATTTTATTACTTTTAGGAAATGTTATTTTGATGCAGAGTGATTTTCAGGATTCAGATTTTTCTGTGAAGAGAACTACACTGAAGATACCTTTCATCGAGTGACTCCGACTTCTGAGTTCCATGTGAGTTGCTTTTGGCACGACCTGTCTCATTATCAGAACATAATACTGGGTCGTGACTTCGACCAATCAAATATAATAATTATGTTTTTCAATATTAGGCGTTTACCCTACCTGTATCATATCGGGATGAGTATATGTTGAAGATATTAGTTGTATTCGGGAACGCCGTGTCGACTACCACGCATAACACTAAAAACCAATAAACCAAAGACATGATCTCGAGAAGTTAGACGACGACTTCTCCAGTACGGAGCAAATGGCGTCGTCGACGAATGACTTCGATTTTATATCATTCAATGAGGCGCGGTCGTCGACCAATCAAATATCTCTATTAATGCAGGGACCTGATAAGTCTCCGCTATCCCAAATAGTCACATATTAAACTTAGTATCGGCGAGAAAAATTAGGCTTTAGACGTTCAAGAATGTTTTAAATATTCAAACCACTTGGTTATGCATGTTTGGGCAGCTCTTGAAGTGTTATATAAAAACTTCCTCCCACTGACTGTGAAAACGTGGTGTCAGGGTGGTCTCTAGGGCTATCTCCCGTCTGATTGTAAATGGCCACCAACTATCACAGACTTATCTTAATCTACCATATGCGGGGTTCCTGTGGGCGTTTGGAGCCAGCACCACGAATGAACAAAGATCAACTCTCTACCCCGACTCGATGTTTGTTCATTACGGTGCAGTTCCCACCATGACAAATGACGCTAATCCGTTTGTGGTGTAACTACATGTTACTCAGACTAGCTTTGTAAAGTCCCACCGATGGCCTAGAAAGCCGGTGAATGCCCGTAGGAACACCGGGCTCCCAACTGAAAACCGTCAAATCTTCTGAGACGATCTTCTGCAAGTCATTTAACCAACATTTTTGAAAGAAACCCAGTTCACTATTTTTATGAAAAATATGACATTGCCACCTATATTTAAGGTTACGCATAATTATGGCTCCTGTTTGACGTAAACAGCACATCTGACTTACTTAAATTCTGAAGACGCGTTACAATAAAATTTAGAGGTCGAAGACAGCCATCGAGTTGCAGCTTACGACGAATTAGACAGTAAATATTCTTACCTAACATTAATTAAAAAACAGCCCTTTGCCTGACGTCGCTATCGCTACCGCAACAAACCGAACATCTCGGGTACTCAACCTCGGTGTAATTATTGACAAACACTTACAAAACATCAACAAAGTTACTACGCCATGACACACGTTGGGATGTGTTTTATTTGATGGTAAATGAGTTCGTTGTCATTAAAATATGGAAGTAATGTTGAAACTTTTAAGTGAGCACGAGTTCATTAATAATAGCCATATAATAAAATACAATAATCAGTCTGGTTGGTATGGCGTGTTTTTGATAGAGATCTGCATGTTGTTGTGGTTGTTTTTTCCTTATATGATTCAGAATAAGGGTAGATGTTTAATTACATAAAGGTTCAAAAGATCGAATTGGTTATATATATCTCTTTATGTTTTTCTTCACGTAGTGTTTTAGGCTGCTCCGTAAGTGAAATACACGATCGAGTCGATTGTCGAAAGATCACTAATCGTATGAGAGGACAGTGTCAAAAAGCCACAAATATCTAGCGGAAATATTAGTGTCAAAAAGGGAAGGGGCAAAATACTAAACGAACTAACTAATAAAGCAATAACTAAGTAAGGAAAAACTGATAACTACCAGACGAATTTAGTGATAACTACTCGATTAATTTAACAATAACTAACTGATTAACCAATTAATAACAAGATCAACAACTCAATGGAAAATCTAGTAACTAACTAATGACATGAATAATAAACTATTGGATACCATTACAGTGTGTGTAAAACTTAGCTAATTGCAACTCAAAATTATTTCCCTTTATCTATACAATCATGATTTCCCGCCAATATACCAAAGCTGTCAATAGCAACAATGCCACGCCCCCGTCACGGATACGCGCTTGTTTAATAGCGACCCCTTGTCTTTATTAGGCAGCTTCACGCTTTTAGGAGTGAGTATCCTCCTACTAGCCACGTTTGGAACTTTTACACGGATATTCGAGATTAGAAATATGAGATCTAAAGGCGGAAATATACACATACCCACGTGCATATGATAGGTTTTCTTTAGTATATTGAGTGTTACAGTGAACCATAACTAATCACCTGATGAGATACTTATTTAGTATTTCGTCATGAACAATTTAATCGAATAACTCAGAAAGAATCCTGATTACCAAACAACATGGGCCTGATACCTAACTAATCAAGTTGTTTCATGAGCTGCCCCGTGAAATAAGTGCTGGGAGGATTATGGGGGGTGATTTCATGTCCAACTGAGCACCACAGACTTGCCCGATCTCCTTTTTTTAGTTTCGTATACACGGAAGAAGAGGCCTGGTTATAGGAGACACCATTATAATCGTACGTAGTCGCTACATTGACCGATTTATCTTTATTTGTGACATATAGTAAAACATGCATTTTCTTCTCCCCGCCCGCTCCAAAGTAAAACGCATACACCCCAGATACAGGAGCGGTAAAAAAGCTCGTTTTCATGTCGAAGTATCCACCATCGTTGTAGAACGCGTGATCCATCGGAATAACGGCAGTCTTCGCGGGTGAAAAGGCCGCTTTCCTCCCCACCGAAAAGGCCACCAATTCATTCGCTGCGGGTTGTTTTTCCGTTACTCCACGGCACAGTTCGCCTGATCGTAAAATGACAATTGTAGATAAACGAACCGACAAGTTTGCACAGCAGTTAACAGAGCGTTAGGATTAAACATAAACTTGCGTCTGCCTTTACCGTGCCGGATTCGATTACTTACTACAGCATTGGCACAATTTGAAATATCTCTATAACCTGTCCGCGTGGATTTACGGTTCGTGCGTTATTTGAATTAATAAATGTGTAATTTTAGCCGTTCTGCATGTATTCAATTCATATAATCGATTCATGACGTCTAGAAAATACGTTCTTATTATGAAGCCTTAATTTTTTGCACCAAAAGGGCAAGTGGCCTTATTTAGTGTTGCTAATGAATCAACTATCGGCGTCTACTTTTCGAGGAGGCTCTACCGTATGGTCATAGATATTTGCGATCTACTCTTTTATTCCTTTACTATTTACGAATATTTACTTTCCGTCATATATCGTGAGATGCATTCTACGTCTTAGAACAGAAAAATTGGAGTTGGTAAGTTTTTAGTGCTATACAGAACCAAGATCCACAAGTTTGCGTAATTAAATTGCCCTCCATGTCCGTTGATGGAAGACGAAAAGGCTTGGTCTTTGGGCGTCGAACCCACAACTGATAGCCGAGCCAAATCGATTACGGAATGTGAAAGGAAATATATTATATCACCTGTCAAATAATATATCACACGTGTACCCAATTTAGATGCGGGTTACCCCTAAGCATTCGAGACTGAATGATTTGCCTGTGATCATCGCAGAAAGGGCGACCGGGGGCGCTTTCGAACCCGCGCGCTACTTCCGAGTTACGAGTACATTTCTCCTACTACTTGGCTAACTGCTGCCCTTTATCTTCGATCACATAGCATATGCATAGACTCAATCTCTGCTCACATAGTTAACAGCGACAGTTTTCTGGTAACAGTACACTATCTCTCCTAAGACAGGAGCTAGTTGGTATATTCCGGAATATTTAACTCGAGTACTGTTATTCTATTATTAACAATAATGTTATTCTCTTATTATCAACAGACTTTCCGCCGTAGTGTTAAGATATCTGCTATATACTTCAAACACTAATATGATTATGTGTGTTTGACTCGGGGCGGCATGCTAGCCTCACCTCACCTGACGTGTAGACATTGAAGATAGTTCCAGCTGGTGACGCGACGATTGACCCAGCCAGCATCATCATCGACCAACAGTAAAGCGCAGACATAGTGACGAGTGTGTTGTATTAGTTATTACTAACGACCTTCGGCAAGTTAGGAATTCGTGCGCGGATTCTGGAACGCGACTTTTTATATGACGATTATCGCCATAACCAATTAAATGTCGCTACAACTCAGCGACATTTTGATTCGTTGTTTGTTACTGACTGTATTATTATATTATGCAAATACACTTGTAAGCAATACACGTGACGGCGATTACCTGTTTTTATCATAAAATTTATATAAATATGCAGCTCTATGTTACTTCTACAGTCGCACGCAGTCTGCTCTTGTATAGTTGTATAGCATGACAGTGTGTGGTGTTATAATTATACTTAGACGCTTCTGCTGGCACTGTACTTGCGACACAGATGCAAAGATGTCCCCGCTCAACAGTATAACAACTCGTCAAACGGATAGAGCCTGGATAAGGAAGCAGTGAAAACGTTTTCATGTTGTCGAAGTGTTGTTTTCGTTCTTGTAGAACTAAATTGAATTCAATCGTTTATTTAACAAAATATAACACGTAATAAAGACAAATATGTACATAACAAATCCAAAAGCTGATCACAATAGTAATAATAATATATAATTTACAAGGGAAACTGTCCATCTGTACACTGGGATATACTGTATTTTCAGTGCAAACGCTATCTCAAGTACAAATTATACAATCCAAAAATCTATATACAAAATATACAATCGAGCAATCCATTATATATACTAAACAAAATACACATATTTTACCATTTGACATATGACGACGGAATAATGACTTACATGAACAT
Source organism: Epimenia babai (assembly GCA_011762755.2). NCBI lineage: Eukaryota > Metazoa > Mollusca > Solenogastres > Cavibelonia > Epimeniidae > Epimenia > Epimenia babai. The sequence goes on from WURV02204835.1 coordinate 6,909, forward strand.
TGTACACAATGATACCATTTAAACAGAATAATGATTTGTTGAAAGGAGGCACGGAGGAGATCATGAGGCTTGTGGTTGTTCCCCCTATTCACAAATCACATAATATATAACAATAACTGTTATTGTATGTGTACTGTTGTAACTCGCCATCCACCATAATGATTGACTGTTCCGCGACTGACAAGCCAGCTTTTCTCCGAACCTAGAGCGCCACGAGCGTATTATCGCGTCGGATTCGCCATGATGCTCTCTTCGGTATACGTTTCGCCTGGCAATGACTTACTCACAAATTATTGTTTAAGAATAAAATTGCAACTAAAATAAGCAGTCGTGCAATTTTGTGGATAGTCACCCGAGACGATGCAATGTCGTCTAGTGAATTATTTGTACAATAATGTAGATGGCGCAAGACTGTTGCCCAATCCCTCTCAGAACTTCCTAGAACCATTAATAAAATACCAAGCTTTCAAGTTTGAATTTATTCTTTTAATGAGCACTATTTACACTATAACGTATTGTTCCGTATAGACGTGAAAAAGGAGCAAAGTTCGATTTTCATTTGTCTCAATGAAGCACCCCAAAACAGTTTTGTATGGATAAAATACTCCAAATCGATCCGTCGTTTTGTATGGAAAAAATACTCCAAATCGGTACGTTGTTTATATCGATAAAATACTCCATGTTTGTGTCCTTGCCAATATACGACATTCTATATACAAGAATTTTATTAGGTGAGAGAACCTGGGACATGTGAGAAGTTGTGAGGAAGCGACAAATCCGGAAGTGACCCACAGTTGATTTAGACCATTATATTGCATGACGTTATTTGTCAATATTGCAGTAGGGCACATTAATAACTAAAGTAAGACAGCGAGTTACACATTTTGATCTCAGTCAGTAGACTACTCCACGATTTTGCTCCTAAAATTGACAGAGACAATAATTTTAGAACTATTTTATACAATAAAAAGCTTGAAATTCTATTCAGACTGGCGAGTATTTGATATATTAACAACAAAGTAACGTGTTAATCCATAAGAGAGTAAGCGATTATACATTTTCCGCAAATAGTAATTGATATTATACCATAAAGAGCTAATACGTATATTCCAATCATTCATATATTCTCATCTCCGCGCAGGACCTGCCAGTCTTTATGGATTATCATGATAGATGTTAATTATTTCCCCTGATATCAACAATTATTCAAATGACAATATGAGTGCCCAATACCACGTACGTCAAGCTGATCTATACATAAGGGTCCTGTCCTTTTATAACATGGATGAGTATTTGGCAGTTTTCCCTTTATTGTGTGGAATATTGACCATGTTATCTTACTCTCTATTATAATGTAACCCTAAGAAATTTTTAGCTGTTAACTCTTAAAACTGTGGAACCATTAATGGTTATGTTGACTTAGTTGTTAACGGCATTATTAGTGAAAAGCATACAGTTAGTTTCACTTACATTCAGTTATGGTTGATTAATTTTTTTATCATGTATCGCGAATATCTAATCCATCACAGAATTTTTAACATTTTTTCAAGTTGTTACCTGTTTGAAAAATATGAGTGTCATCAGCGAAGTATAAATTTGGATATTTCGCATAATAAATTGTAAATTTATACATAAATAACGACACGGTTCGATGCGATAAATGATCTTTGACGGAAAATACAGGCTGTCATTTTCGAATCCCTTTGAGCGAGAAAGGTTTCTCTCTGGTAAGTTTGATGAATTCGCATCTTTCACAAATTTTGTACACCACTTATCGGTACTTTAACTTTTCATTGTATTCCCCATTGTGGGTTGGTCGGTAAACGAAATATTTTATATCCCTTGTTGGCTGTTGATTGCAGCAATCACGCGAAAGGCAAGCATTTTACGGAGTTTCTATAATGGTAACCACGTTAAATATTCCACACAAAGGACAAAAATGGCGTCCATGCGATAAACCAATGAAAACTGGGTCCCGCGTTGTCGTCGCATCTCTGTATTTCTAGAAGATCGAATGTGATCAAACAAATACCACGAATTAAATCCACAGTCTACCATTTGCAGCGTCTTATTGGAGTGCAATCATTACAAGATATCCTCGCGCAGGGAAAGAATATATTTTTCTGGATTTTCGATTCAAGCAGTTTCACTCCGAGATAATGACTTCGTTGACGTTTCCATATATTGCATGCTTTTTTGTTGGTCGTCACCAAAGCGGATACAGTCAAAGTTGCCTTTCCGTAGACTTCTATTAAAGTGGACACCTGTCTTAACATAGACTGGGTGGTCTGGGTAGCCCTTGCAGTGGGGTTCTGTTGGTGTTTTTTCCCTCTTACGTTTGCTGTGCTTCACATGTTCTACATGTGCTTTTTATGTCGCTTACCTCCCCGCTATGTCGTCATCTCATTGTAAATAAATATGGACTTATCATAGACTTAGCGGAGTGTGCGACAGATGTAGTTTATATGTAGACATTTGGAACCAGTGGCGTGAATGGAAAAAAGTCATGTCTGCCCAGACTCGGTTGGTTTTTCACACTAAGTGTTTTCCTCCAGCCCTCATAAGTGAGGTTAATTAGATTGTCGTGTTAACCACGTTAATAGGCTAGCTTTTTATTAGGGCCTATCACAACGATTACTTCGGTAATCAGCCTATAAATACATACATACATAACATATACTGGATTCTCCCGAAACATTCTTCCACGTCATTAGTGTTAGTGTTAACGTGTTCCACGTTATATATTAGTTATCATCATCATGGTCATCGTCCTCGTCATCATCCACCTCGTCATCATCGTCAACATTGTCGTCGTCGTCGTCGCCAACGCCCTCGCCGCCGCCGTCGTCATCGTTATCACCATCATCATCCCCTTTTACTATAGATTTGTGTTCTTAATCCACTTATAACGTTGGTTCGGATGTATACAATAATATATCGTTGACCTCATTTGGGAATGGTTGTGCTCAGACTCTCAATTCGTATCTTCGTCGCATTTGTTCCTATAATATGTAATACATAAATACTTTTCCCATGTGGACGCAATAGAAACAGGAAAAACCGTGTATATTTTTATTTGTTACTCACGAACTCCATAATTCACTAAATCAGTAACCTAAAATTCAGCTACTTACTCAGTATCTGAGTGATTCACTTACTCAGTATCTGAGTGATTCACTTACTCAGTATCTGAGTGATTCACTTACTCAGTATCTGAGTGATCCACTTAGTATCTGAGTGATTCACTTACTCAGAAACCCACTTATTCAGTGAGGCCCTCACTCCGCAACTTAAGAAGTCGTCCAATCACTTGGTAAATAACGAAGTAACTCACTAACTAGCCAATCATCCACCCAATTAAATAACTAACAATTCACTAACCACCCAATTAACTAACTAACTAACTAACAATCGACAAAACAGCGAATTAACTAGCCAACTAACTAAGTTTCTTTCGAGCAATTCTAACAGTTCGGCATTCATGGTAATAGATAGGATTATATGACGCTTTATGCTACTTTACATCGATATCGTATTCCAGTTATACATCTAACAAGTGTGTGTCACTTTACATTGAATGCCACGTACGATATGTGGGCTACGAGAAACTCAAAGATATAATTCGCCTTATGCCAAGCAAGACAGTTTTTTATGACGTCGAAGACCAAATTAGCCTAGAAAAAAAAACAAGAAAGTCTTTATGATGTCGGTATTGAGTGATAAACAAAAAACCCAAAAGATAGATACAGAATGCTCCGCGAAGGGCTGTTTTTTATATCACCCTGATTCTCGTCTTAGACCTTTATACCGAACAGAGAACACGGTCATCATAACGACAGCTCTGCGAGTCAATCGCAGCCGAGCTAGATGTAAGTCAATGATTAAGCTATAGGCTGCAGTAATGCCACAGAGGAAACTCGTCACTAAATCTTTAACATTGTCGTAGCGTGAACGATGTAGTGTGTTTGGAACACGTTTCTAGTGTTGCCTTGTCGTCGCGTAGACGATGTTGCGTGGCTTTACGAGCGAGCGCCTTCTCCCCACGGTGATGTTTTAATATATACATGATTCGATTTTTTTCATATTGAATTCAATATTACTTTTTTATCCCTAATAGTCATGCTTTGTCCACTTGTATGAGGAGACGGTATCTCATTTGAGAAGATGACCGCTGAATTGGGTAGTAACCGCGCTCTTTTGTCCGTAAATCTCCTTGTTGCCTGCTAGTCCCAGTGAAGCTGTTTCTCCCCTCTTCATCTCGATGTACACCACCGTCGATGCTTGTTTATGCGACGGCGCGCCGCTGTGATAGTTGAACGACGACGCCACAATTTGGTTGGGTTTTCCAGTATGGTGCACGTACAACAGCAGATATATCGGCTTGCCTTTTGCGCTTGTGGCACCAAAAGAGAACTCGTAGACGCCGTCCACAGGAGCTTTAAACTCACTCGTGCTCATGTCAAAGTGACCTTCTTTGTTGTAGTACACGTGGTCCATAGGAATGCG
>WURV02204846.1:1036-11414 GCA_011762755.2 Epimenia babai
ATGAAAATATTTATATTAGTCGGAATATATGCCTGAAGTGTATTATCTTCAACTTTCGGATATTTGGACTACTATATAAATCTTGTATATGCGGTAATAATAATTTTGAATGACCAAATAACCGTAATATATGTCACTGGGTATTTTTTCATTGCGATGTGACATTAAGGAAGCAGAGATTCGAGCAGTAAGAGTGCTAGATTTGTACTCGAAAGGTCGCGGGTTCCAAATAAATCACTGCTAGGATTTTATTGGATAATCATAGGCAAATTATTTGTTCCTGATTATTTATATAACTCCTTGTTATAATGGGCTGACGCTTTAGATCATTTGACAGGTTATATGCGAATTATAATCGTATGGTATCTGCGCTTACAATGGGCAATAGCGTTATGCGAGATCTAACGCAATAGCCTATAACGCGCCATGTAGAACATACGTACCGCGTACGGCTCGGGTCCACGGCTCGGCGTTGGCTCGCCAGCTGTGCGCGAGCTCGTCCTTGTTGAGCTCGTGATCGGCTGGGTCGCTCATCTTTCGATCTTAGTCGACCGCGCTCGACTTGAGAAAACCAGGCCGGCGTCAGCGACCAAAGCCGACGATCCCCGGGGCGGCCTCGGCGAAGGTCTTCATCTCGGTCAGCGCGGACTCGAAGTCCGGGGTCGTCAGCGGCGCGTCGACGCCAGCGCGCTCGATCGCAAACTGAACGGCGCGAACCACCCACTGCTTCAAGAACGCCTGGGTCGCGTCGCGGCTGATCTCGACGAGGTGCGCGAGGTCGAGGGCCTCGGTGTCGTGATCCCGCAGATAGCGCTCGAGGTAGCGCTCGCGGAGCGCGGCGGTCGGTGGATCGAAGCGGACGCACTGGCTGATCCGCCCGGGGCGATCCTTGATCGCGGCCTCGAGGCGGTCGATCGCGTTGGTCGTGAGCACGACGCAGATCTGCTCGTCGGGCCGCAGGCCGTCGAGCTCGTCCATCATGTCGCCGAGGGTCGAGCCGCGCAGGTTCAGCTCTCGGGTCATGAACACGAGATCGACGTCCTCGAACACGACCAGCGCGGGCTGAACCATGCGCGCGAACACGAAGGCCTCGCGGACCATGTCGAGGACTCGACCGGTCACGGTGATCACGGTGGCGTCGTCGAGCAGGCCCGCGAGGTGACGAAAGGCGAAGGTCTTACCCGTGCCCGGCGGCCCATGAAAGAGCACGCCGCGCTTGGCCGGGACGCCGCGGGCCTGGAGCGCCTCCCGCTGGTTGAGGACGTCGACGATGTTGCGCAGCATGATCGCGCGGACCTGCTCGTCGAGGATGATGTCCTCGGAGGTGACCGTGGCGAGCTCGCTGAAGTTGACGGACAGGGCCCCGGACAGGCCGATCGAGCGGAACAGGTGGTCGTTCGTGTCCACGCTGACGAGCTCGAGGAGGTGGCCTCGGTAGATCGAGTCACGCGAGCTGCGCTCGACGATGGCGTCGAGGGTGGACTCGGTCAGCGCGCTGTCGGGCGAGCCGACCTCGAGGACCAGCTCGGCGCTGTGCTGGCGGAGTCGGACGACCAGGGCGGGCGCGTCGGGGCAGGCGCGCCGCAGCCACAAGCGCTCGCAGGGTAGGTACTCCTCGGAGCCTGGACCCACGGCGAAGCTGAACTTCGTCGCGGGTTGGGGCGGCTCTCCGTTGCTCGAGGCTTTGTCGCTGATGAGCTGCGCGAGCGAGTCGGAGTGGACGAGCTCGAGGGTCTCGGTGAAGCCCTGAGCCTCGCACCAGCCGTCGGCGGCGCGCATCAGATCCACGAAGCAGTAGCGCGGGAAGGTCTTGGCGCCGAGCTCGAGGCTGGCGAGCTCGTCGAGCCCGAGGGCCTCGGAGAGCTGCCTGGTGAAGGGCGGGAGGGGCTCCTCCCAGAGCACGATGATGGCGATGAGCCAGATGATCAACGCGGCGCCCGTGAACGCGCCGACGACGACCCTGGCCACGCCCGCGTGCCACAGGCCAAAGGCCACGGCGATGATCGCCAGCGCGGCGAGGACGGTGACGGCGATCTGTCTGGCTTGCACCGCGCGAGCATACCCGGGGTCTCGCGCGAGCTGACACACGTGGGGCTCGGCGCTCGCGCGTGAGCGGTCGATGACGCGCGCGAGTCAGCGCGCCCAGATCACATAGGCGGCGCCGGGGTCGGGGTAGTTGATCTGCCCGCTGCCGTAGTTGCGGTACATCCAGATCGACGCGTCCCCGCCACACAGCGTCAGGCCCAGGTTGTACTGACCGTCGTCGCCGCCGGTCGAAAAATCCCAGCCCGAGCCCAGCGAGCCGTGACCCTTGCAGTCGGCGGGCGCGCCCATGGGTGGGTTGACCTGGCCCATGCCCGCGTCGGTGAAGCTCGCGTCGCCACCGCACCAGTAGTAGCCGTTGGCGTCGTTCCACAGCAGGTAGCCGTCCTCACCAAAGTCGATGCGCAGGTCACCGGCGGCGATCCACTCGGACACGTAGGTCTCGGCGCCGTCCGAGTACGCGCCGATCCTCAGCTCGTCGAAGGGCAGCTCGTTGAGGTCGAGCCAGGCCTGCGTCGCCGCGGCCATGGGCGCGGAGGTCGTCGCGGGCTCGACGGCGAGGAGGTCCGTCGACACGTAGCCCGCGCCGAAGTCACCGATGTAGGTGTTGACGAGGACCGAGTTGATGATCAAGGCGCCGGTCGCTCCGCCGTTGCTCATGTCGCACCAGACCTCGAGCGGCGCCTGGCCGAGGTCGACGCCGTCGGGGTCGATGAGGTAGAGGCCGTCACCCATGTCCACGCCCGAGTCGAGGATCGCCTTGCAGGTCTGACCGAGGGGACAGATCGCGTTCTGATCCGGGTAGGCGTCGGGATCGTTGTCGTTGCAGTCGCCGTCCATCAGCGAGGTGCCTGCAGGCTGCACGCAGCCCTCCACGCCGTCGCCGACGCCCCAGCCGTCGAGATCCGCGTCGGTGTAGAAAGTCTGGGCGTCGATGGCTCCGATGTCGGCCTCACCGTCGCAGTCGTTGTCCTGGCCGTCGCAGACCTCGTCGTTGCCTGGGAAGTTGTTGGGGTCGGTGTCGTCGCAGTCCTCGCTGGCTGGCGATCCGTCCATGTCCTCGTCGGGATCGAGATCGCCGTCGCCGTCGCCGTCGCCGTCGCCGTCGCCGTCACCGTCACCGTCACCGTCGCCGTCGCCGTCGCCGTCGCCGTCACCGGGGTCGCCGTCGCCATCGCCATCGCCATGGCTCTCTCCGCTCTCGCCCGAGTCCGAGTCCGAGGTCCCCGAGTCCGAGCTGTCGCCCTGGCTCTGTCCCGTCGAGCCGTCGTCCGAGCAGGCAGGGGTGAGGCCGACGATCCATGAAGCCAAGATGAAAGACTCGAGTCGTGGGTTAGGCATCCCGCGAGTGTAGTGGGGCAGACGGCCCAGGAAGCCGACCCCGGGACTTGGTGTGGCCCCATCAATTCTTGGAGCCGAGTGTCGAGCCACTGCACACGAGAGGGCGCTACGCTCGATCGCCAAGCGCGTCTCGGAAGCGAGCGCGCACGGGCCTGGTGAACATCCAATTGTCGAGCTCCTCGACGATCTGCCGGCGCTCGGTGTCGTCGAGATCTGGGTCTCGCTTCAAGTCCGCGATGATCGCATCGATCGTATCCGGCGCCGAGATCAGCTCGACGCCACCATCTCGTTTGGTGTCGAGGCGCATCAGCGATCCATCTTCACCGTAGGCGGGCCAGGCCGGCGCGCCGGGGTGAGCGGGGACGCCCGCGCGGGCGAAGGAGGCCCAGTACCCGCCCATGATCCGACTCAGCTCCTCGCGGTCGGCGAGGGTCGACTTCTTGAAGAGCACGGCGTCGGCGGGGCCGAGGTGATGAAAACGATGAAACACGAAGGGGATCTCGAAGCCGTGGGCCGCGCCGAGGAGCTTCTTGAAGTCCATGAAGAAGAAGCGACCGCCCTCATCCCAGTCGAAGCGGTAGGCGTAGACCGAGTCGTGGCCGGCCGCCCTCATCATGGCCGCGGGCTCGTCGACGGAGCGGACGCGCCAGACCCGGCTGAGGTAGCCAGTGAGCGCGTCGAAGACCCGCTGATCACGAGGGACGGGGAACACGCCCAGGCGCTTTTTGGTGAAGGTCTCGTCGCGAAGATAAAACAGCTTCATCTCGTCGCGGGTCGTGCCCGACATGATCGGCACGCAGCTGAAGGACTCGCGCGAGGCGAAGGCCTCGCGAAGGGGCGTGGCGGGCAGCGCGACGCCGTCCGAGATCGCGCGGGGGAGATCGAGGAAATTTCCGTCGATCGTGTAGGCCGCGAACAGCTGGGCCAGCGAGCTCGCGCGCAGCTGCTCGGCGGTGCTCGCGTCGAGCGCCTCGGCGATCTGCCGCGAGGGGTTGGCGTGCTCGCCCTCGTCGCCCTCGGCGACGGCCCGCGAGAGGCTGTCGAAGGAGCCGGACTGGACGATCGCGCGATGAAAGAGGCCCCTGGCGAGGGGGGAGGCGAGCAGCATCACGACGTTGTGGCCGCCCGCGCTCTCGCCGAAGATCGTGACGCAGTCTGGATCGCCACCGAAGATCTCGATGTTGTCGCGGACCCACTTCAGCGCCGCGATGAGGTCGAGGATGGCGAAGCTGGCGGCGGCGTCCTCCTGGCGCTGGGCGCTGGCTCGGAGCGCCTCGTGGGAGAACCACCCGAGCGGTCCGAGGCGATACTGAACCGCGACGACGATGACCTCTCGCTCGACCGCGAGCCGCGATCCATCGTAGGTGCTCGAGCGACCCCAGACGTTGTACCCCCCGTGGATCCAGACCATGACGGGCAGGGCCCGGTCGCGGGCGTCGGTGGGCGCGTAGATGTCGAGGGCCAGGCAGTCCTCCGAGCCCACGAGCTGACCGGGCTCGAGCCCGTCTTTTTTGTCGAAGACCGTGGTCAGCTGCGCGCAGCGATCGGCGAACTTCAGGGCCTCCCGCCGGCTGTCCCAGGCGGGCGCGGGTCGAGGCGCGCGCCAGCGGCCCTGGCCTGCCGTCGACGCCGCGAAGGGGATCCCTCGCCAGCTGTGGGCGCCCTCGTTGGTGATCAGGCCGATGAGCTCACCCTGGGCGAGGGTGCGCACCGTCGCGGGTGCCGCCTCGGCTTTGCTCGCGCGCGTCTTCATGGCTCGGCTCCACCTCACCACCGTAGCAGCTCCGGGCGTTGGGCCCCGCGCTTCGTGGGCGCTCAAAATGCGCGTGGGCGCCGACGCTGCAGGCTCTGCGTCGCCTCTGCAGGCTCTGGACCGCCTCGACCTCGAACCGGGAGGAGGAAGCGGCGAGCGTGTGCGATCAAGGGTGGCCGAGCTGTCCGAGCTGGTCGAGGAGCCTGCGCTCGATCTGCAGCTCGACGAGCTCGCGGCGCATGGCGGCGGCGCGGTCGGCCCACGCGTTGGCGTTGCGTCCACGGGTCACGGCCAGGGCCGTCCCCAGGGCACCCTCGAACACGGACAGGAGCCAGGCGCGGTCCGAGCCCTCGAGCCACGAGCCCGCGATGGCCTCGGCGCACTCGATCTCGAAGGTCTTGATCTCGATGGCGCGATCGAGGCGCGCGCGGGCGTTGGCCGTGGACTCCATGGACCCTCAGTATAGCCGGCTCCGCGCCGAGCTGACTACCGCGGTGACGGGCGGTGAGGGGCGGTCAGAGCTGCTCGAGCGCGAACTCGATGGCCGCGTTGATCGTGTAGACCATGGGCACGGAGACTTCGCCGCTCGGGTCGGCCGTCTCGCCGGTCGAGTGCCAGCGGATGATCCCCCGCTCGTCGAGTACGAAGATGTTGGGCGTGTCCCCGAGGCCCTCGAGGTAGGTGAGCGAGCCCTCCATGCCTCGACCGCGGTCGGGGTTGGCCTCGGTCTTGTTGGGCGAGCGGTACAGCGGAGGAGGTGGCAGCGGCCCGCCCTCGCTCTCGCGCAGCTGGTTGTCGACGAAGAACTGGCGCAGCTGCGTGCTGTTCATCGCCACGCTGGTCTGCCGCCCCGGGTGCTGGACCTGGGCGAAGATCGTCTGGACTCCAGCGTCGAGGAGGTCGCGCTGGGCTTTTTGCGTGACCTTCATGGTCCACGCCGCCCGCTGGCGCCCGGACGCCGAGGCCGGGTCGAACAGGACCATCAGCCAGGGCTGGCCGACGAGCTCGAGGCTGCCGAGCAGCTCGTCGCCCTCGACGCGGACGAGGAGCAGCCGCGGCGAGGCGTGACCCCACAACCGACGGCGCGCCCAAGCTGGCGCGCGATCGAGCTGCGCGGCGCCGACACACCAAAAGGGCAGGGCTCCGGTCGGGCTGCGCACTTCCACGCTCACCACCTGTCGCTCGACGCGGTTGAGGACCGACAGCAGGTGGGGTCGACCGTCGGCGAGGACCGCCTCGAGCGCGTCGACGGTCGTGACGGGTCGACCATCGACGCGCTCGATCAGGTCTCCTCGCGCGAGCGAGGCGCAGCCAGGGCAGCCGGGATCGTGGACATGAGCGATGAACACACCGTCAGGCAAGAGCGGCGTCGGGGCGATGCTCAGGCATGGCGCGCACGAGGCCGAGGCCGCGACCGCGATCCCACTCATGGTCAACGCGGCGACGAGGAAGCGACGGCGACGAGCGAGGATTGCGTCTCGATCGAGCTCCCCATCCATTGGGTCGGATCATAGCCGACCGTATGCCAACACACAGCCCCGACCTTGCGTGGGCGACAAGATGGGATCATGCCGGACCAGCCCCCTCACGCCGCGCGTTTCGCCGAGGCCCAGGCCTCCATGGCCGAGTTTTTCGCCGAGCTCCAGCGCGAGCCCGAGCTCGGCCAGATCCACGTGCGGGGCGTCCGCTACATGCTCATGCGGACGGACTCCATGGCGATCGAGCTTCACGAAGAGCTGCGCAGGACCTTCGGCGACGCGGGCGCTCGCCAGATCCGCTACAAGCTCGCCAAGGCATGTGGACGCCGCGACGCCAGGATGTTCGCCGAGCGCTTCGAGATCGACGACGCCTTCCTGCTCATGAGCCTCGGCCCGGCTCACTTCACCCACGTCGGGTGGGCCAGCGTGACCTTGCTCGACGAGAGCACCCCGCAACCGAACGAAGACTTCTTCTTGGCCTACACCCACCCCTACTCCTTCGAGGCGGCCTCGTACATCGACAATGGCCTGCGCTGCGAGCATCCGGTCTGTCACATGAACGCGGGCTACAGCACCGGCTGGGGCGAGGCGACCTTCGGCGTCGACCTCCAGGCCGAGGAGCTGACGTGCCGGGCCCGGGGCGAGGAGCACTGCCTGTTCGTCATGGCCCACCCGAGCGAATTCTCTCGCCGACGCGAGGCGTTTTGCAGCGCGCGGGGTCTGGGTTAGGGCGCGCCGATGACCACGCTCGCGCTGACCGCCCGCTACGGGCGGCTCCTCGATGGCATGCAGTTCATCCAGCTGATGACGCGGACCTTCTCGACCTTGAAGTTGGTCGATCACGCCGAGGTCACCGATACGCTCAGCGCGCTGACGGGCAGCTTCTTCGACTGTCAGGCCCGCGCGGCCTTGCTGGTCGACGCCGACACGGGCGCGCTGGTCGTCGGCGCGAGCGAGGGCTTTGGCGGGGCGCAGACCCTGCTCGACGACGACGCCGCGAGGCTGTGGCGCTGGGCGATGGCCGAGCGCCTGCCCTGCGCGCTCACGGCCGAGGAGCTCCGCGCGCGCTGGCCGGGTGTGCCCGCGCGCGCGAGCACGGGCCTCGCGTGTGTGGCGATCACGCTCCACGATCGCGCCGTCGGCCTGTTGATCGTCGCCGGGAGGCGCTCGCGCGAGGCCTTCGAGGGCGAGGAGCTGGCGTTCCTGGCCAGCGCCTCGGGGCTCGCGTCCATGGCGGTCGCCAACGCCGACGCCCAGGCCGAGCAACGTCGCCAGCGCGAGCTCGCCGAGCGCAGCAGCGAGGCCGCCCGGGCCGAGGCGCGCGAGAAGCAGGCCGTGATCGCGCAGCTCGACCGCAAGCTCGAGATCATCGCCAGCCAGCGCGAGCAGATCGCCGAGCTCTCGACCCCGGTGTTGCAGGTCCACCCCGAGATCCTCGCCGTCCCGTTGATCGGGGTCATCGACGAGTACCGGCGCGACGAGCTCTCGAGCCGCTTGATGATCGAGGTCGCGCGTCGGCGGGCTCGCTGCATCATCCTCGACATCACGGGGGTCGGCAGCGTGGAGGCGCGGACCGCCGACCACTTCGTTCGCCTCGCGCGGACGGCCAAGCTGCTCGGCGCCCACTGCGTGGTCACGGGGATCCGCCCGCGCGTGGCTCAGACCCTCGTCGGGCTCGAGATCGCGCTCGACTCGCTGACGACGGCGGCGACCTTTGGCGACGGGCTCGAGCGCTGCCTCGCGCAGCTCGCGGGGGCGCGCGAACGGGCGGCGTCGCGCTGAATCGCGCCGCTCGCCTCCTCGCGCGCGCATGCGCGCCGTCATCGACGGGTGGACACGGCGGGCGTGTGGGCGGGCCTGCGCAGGGCCCAGAAGGCGATCAGCGAGGTCGCAAAGGTGACCACGCTCGTGAGCAGCAAGACGATCATGACGACGTCCATCCACGTCGCGACGTGCTCGGCCCCGTAGTCGTCCCCGGTCACGACGATCATGCGATGGGCACCCGTGAACGCCGACCATTGGACCCCGGCCCAGTTGCCCCACATGCCGATGACGGTGCCCCAGGCCAGCCAGCGACGTGCCCGCGGCGAGGCGTCGAGCAGCGGCCAGATCCCCGCGAGACCGAGCATGACGGCGGCCTCGATCGCGCCCGAGCGATGCGCGGACATGGCGACGGCCGGGTAGGGCGCGAAGAGGATCGAGACGCCCGAGAGCATCGCCGCGAACAAGAGCAGCGCCGCGGCGCGGGCGACGACGAGGCGCAGGGGATCGGGCGTGGTGTGGCGGGCCTCGTCGAGGGCCTCGCCGCGCGTGTCACCGCGGTATGAAGATGGACTCATGGGGGCGCCGCCCTTCGCGTGGTCTGCGAGAGCTCCGCGAGCGAGGCCTCGGCGCGCGCGATCTCGGCGGCGCGAGGTTGGGCCGCACGAAAAAAGTCGAGGTAAGCTCGAAGACGCGCCGCGGCTGCCTCGGGGTCGGTCCGTCCAGCGAGCTCGAAGAAGGCCACGTCCTCCTCGACGAGCTCGCGGATGCCCATCATCGCCACGGGGCTGCGAAAGGGAAAGAAGCTCGAGTTGCGCAGGCTGGGGACCGCGTCGCTCGACGAGAACTCGGCGAGCATCCGCCCCGCGCGGAGGAACTCGAGGCCGAGCTCGGCCACGCAGGACGAGATCAACGCGAGGGCCTCGACGTCGTCGAGCGTGGGGAAGATCGTCAAGAAGCTCACGGGCTCACCGGCTGCCCGCGCGAGGACGTCCTCGAAGCGGTCACGGAGGGCGCGAGTCAGCGCACAGGCCCGAGCGAGCGAGGGCTCCGGGCGCTCACGGTCGACGACGGCGATCCACAGCGCGCCGACCCGCAGCGCGCGCGGGACCAGGGGACAGATCGGCCCGGGTCGACCGATGCGGTGGTCCGGCCTGGCGACGACCTGCTCGAGCCAGTCGAGCAAGCGCTGCGCCGCGGGCTCGGGCAGGCGCGCGCGCGTGCCCGCGTCGACCCGGTGGAGCTGCGCGACTCGGCGCCCGCGGAGCGTGACGTCGAGCCGGTCCGGGCCGTCGAGGAGCGAGGCCCGCGTCACGAGCCCACCCGCGCCGTCTCGCGAGGCGCGCGCGCGAGCCGAGCCTCGAAGTAAGCCCGCAGCGGCTCGACGTGCTCGGCCTCGCGCCACTCCGAGAGGAAGTCCTCGATCACGTGGTGTTCGTCGCGCAGGGCCCCGTCGACATACCTGCGCACGATCGGGTGGATGCCGGTGCTGCGGGCGGCGTTGGCCGTGTCGTGCTTGTGGACCCGCTCGATCGCGAACACGTCCGGGCTGGCGTCGATGAGCCCCTGGCCAAATTCGAGCGTGACGGTGTAGAGCTCGCGCGCGAACGCGCCGCTCGTGGCGTAGTCGGTCGGGACGCTCTCGTAGTACGCGCAGCGGTCGCCGCGAACCTCGATGAGGTCGCACAGATAGCCCGTCTGCTGAAACAGCGACGACGAGCGGTTGACCCGGGCGATGACCCGCGCCGTCAGGGCCTCGACCTCGCGTGGGAGCAGCTCGTGCGCGAGGGCCTCGCCGCGATCGCGGGCCAGCAAGTAGCGCGCGAGGAACTCCACGTTGTAGCGAAAGCCGTGGATGAAGCCCGACTGCTTCTTCTTGAAGTCGCGCATCTGCATGAGCGTGCCCGCGAAGAACAGGCCCGGGACGTTGGTCGACCCCCAGACCGGGCCCTGATCGGGGAAGCGATCGCGGATGGCCAGCGCCGGCCGACAGCTCGGGCCG
>WURV02204857.1:0-11413 GCA_011762755.2 Epimenia babai
AGTTCGCCTCGTCTTATAAACGGGTCAACGCTAAAATTGACTTTTGTGTTTCTAAAGTCAGGGGGTCGTCTTATAAGCCAGTATATACGGTATTTATCGTGGCAGTGGCGGATGCCTTTTATTATTTTACCGAGAAAAATTTTTCGACTTCACTACCGGCGACGCGGGTGTATCACAACGGTGGTTCGTTTCAAGCGGGCATGTGAAAATTTGGAAGCAATAAACGTATCGAGGCCATAAGCTGATAAATTTTTTACCATAAACTGATACTTTCATGTAAGTCTTGCTTTATGATCACTAGTTAATATTGGTCAGAGTGTATTGACCTGAATGATGGTGGGGGGTGGGTAGCGATGGTGTCTCCTTAAGCAGGAGAAAAAACCCCTGGAATAGAAACTCGCCTTTAGTGAGAGTCGACACCTCCAGATAACTGCGAAGGACGATATGAACGTCTGCCCGTTTTACAGACGGGTTTACTCCAGCAATCGGGGATAAACGTCTTATTGAGAATTATCGCAGAAAAGTCGATGGGAGGGGGTTTCGAACCCGCGACCTTTCGGTTATGAGTCCAGCACTCTTACTAGTCGACTGTCTGCATCCCCGTATACCTCAATATACCTAAAACTGTTGTTAATTCACATACTGTGTAAGTTGACATGGATTATTTTTGTTTTATATCTATGTAACTATAATGCAACTTATGTCGCTCATGTCCCCGCTATGTTGTCATATTATTGTAAATAACCATTGACCGTTCACTTAGAGGAGTGTGCGACATATGTAGCTCGTATGTAGACATCTGGAACCAGTGGCATGAATGGCAAAAGGTCAATTGTCTGCCCAGACTCGGTGGGTTTTTCACACTAGGTGTTTTTCCCCCACCCTTTATAAGTGGGGCTAATCAAATTGTCGTGTGAACCACAGAGGCTAGCTTTGTTACGGGTTATGGATAAAATTGGCCTACACAACGATTACCTCAGTAATCAGCTTATAAATAAATAAATAAATAAATAAATAAATAAAAAATTATGCAACTTAAAAAATCACAGGCTAAGTTTACGGTCAATATTAATATCAATAGTAGTAAATTGGTAGATGTTGGACGTCGAATGATTTCAGCCAGTGACCAGTGCGGGTCAGCCAACGGGACATTTCTGTGCGCCGACGGTCAGTGTATTTACGAGACGTGGGTATGTGACAACGCGCACGACTGCCGCGATTCGTCCGATGAACGTCACTGCCCCGGTGGGTACAAATGGTCGAACAACAACGAGGCGTATAGCGTAGTCGATCTTACAGTTAGAAACGCATTTCGAAATCATGTCGTTGATAAAACATACAAAAGTACATAAGCTGGCCGGTGGTTAGTGAACAGTGAACGTTACGTGGGCCAGTCTCGGCCCTTTACCAAGCCAGATTGCGTGTGCGTGCCTGGGGTAAACATGGCAGAGATGAGATTTGTAAGGGCCCACCCTTCGGGGAAACCGCAGTCAGGGTAGACAGTTGACCATCATTGGTTCATGCCAACACCTGACATGTGTCTACTTATGTCGTACACTCTGATAGCTGAATCTATAATAGGTTATGATGATTTATAATGAGACGACGAGATAACGAAGAGGTAAGCGCCATAGAGACCGTCCACCGGGAAACTGACACGCGGCAACATCAGGTGGAATAAGTTGTAACAAATAACTCAACCATAAGGGTCACCTCGATGGCATTTTAAGCGAATACCTGATTTTCATCCGTTTTTAGCTCATGTGAGCTAATGCTCGGTGAGCTTTTCTGATCGGAGTTTCTCCTCAAGACCCGCTTATCGCAGAGGTCTGCTATTTGGTAAATATTGTCTCTGTGTTGGTACCCTCTAGATTTGTTCATGGTATTATCATTGCAGCTGGGGGAAGTAACTTCTGCCGATATTCGTATTTTTTCTTCAATCTTTTTCTCGAGAACCGCTCATCGCAGGGGTTGTATTGGATTAGTATCTTTCAGATGTGTTCAACATCTCGTCATCGGAGCAAAGGGGGGTAATTTCTATCGACTTTTTTTATTTGAAAATCATGTCTGCTTAGTCTGAAAGTCTGCCATTTTGCAGATATTGTCTGTGTAGGTCTCATTCACATTTGTTTATGGCATCTCTATTTTGGCAATTAAATGTGATTTCAGCCTAGGTTTTTTCCACAAATCTGTATTTTTTTTTGTTTCAGCGTCGTAATGGGTATTGTTGGGTCTCTTTGGCCTCTTGTCTAGTTTCAGCATCGTAATGGGTACTGTCAGGTTCATTGTTTTTGATGTCAGGCAGTCTTCTTGTTGTCTTCTTCTAATATCAAGATGGCCTACTTGGCCTTTTGTTCCGTCTTTTTCTCTTTTTTTCACTTTCTTTCAGGTGAGCGTCTTGAGGCCTCTTGGGCCTCTTGTTCAACAAAGTCACCCGCCCTTCTACAAGGAATGCGCATTACTCCCATCTGCACCGAATAACTAGCAGGAAAAACAGTTGGTGATAAACCGCATATCTATTGGCTGATCGATCTCATCTATAAATGTTGTACTTGAGGCTTTATATTTACCCGCTGGTATTTCAAATTTGTTATCCGTTTAGTTTTATGTTTCCAGTTGCTCCGCGGAAAGTCATCATAGCTGCCATCATAGGCTCTACGTTATGCTCTTTGTTGCTCGTCGTTGCTCTCGGCTGTACGTGCAAACTTGTCTCCCTTCTATACGACAACGGATCCGAACTATCGGGTGATTCCGTAATCAGTCGAATGCGAGCGGAAATTTCCCGACGTCAGGCCCCGCCTACTTACGACGACGCGACGTCGAACGACGACTCGCGGTCGCCGGACAGTCGCCGACAGCGACGACAACACCGTCGCCAGCGATCTAATCGCTCTCGCGGCCAAAACTTAGTCGAGGCTTTCGATAACCCCGCTTTCGAGGACTCGCAGTTGTGTAACCATAGCGACGCCACGCGGTCCGGTGCAGCAGACGAAAACGGTTCGGCCGAGGCGTGTCGCATCCACTCGTTCCCCGCCACTGGGATCGCGGTTCAATTTCACAAATCTTCCCTCGATTCCACGGGAGCGAGGAAATCGTCGACGTCCGAGCTGACCGACTCGTCGTCCATCTGTAGCTACGATAGATACCCGGATTCCGCGTCTATAAATAGCGGCGAGTTGCCGCCGCCTTACACAGAAGCTGTGGAACAGGAAGCTGTCAATCATCCGCTAGGCGCACAACAAACGCGGAGTGAAACCGAAATTGATTTACGACGAAATTTACTCGATACCAATGAAAATGAATTTAACGAATTCGAACCGATTTTGTTGCCTTATGGACCAATCGAATTGCGCGAAATGAGTTCTCAGCCTTGCAATTCGCTTATCAATTTCATCGATGCAGTCGACGCGACCAATGAAAATCGCGCGATTTCGACAATCAACAATCATTCCACCCCTATCGATATTGCTCCAAATATCGTATCAGCCAATCACATTCCAATCGACCACGCCCCTCCGTACACGGCCGTAATGAGAAGCGTCGCTGACCAGCCGTATTACGACACCGACGATTCTGACCTGATTGACATCAGTTGATTTTTACGACCAATCATCCGATGGTTCTGTGACTTACTGAGCTTTTGACTTTCCGTTTCGGTTATGATCATCCGAATTTAAATGTTTCGCATATTTTGGACTCTGCTTCTCAACTCATTGTGACCAGAGAACATAATGAATTTATGAAATTAGATTGAAGTATAACTATTTAATGTATTTGATAAAAGTGGACTTATTAGTCTAGCTGTCAAAGACATTTCACATCGGTAATTGAAATGAAATATATTTGATTGAAATCTACAAAAACATTTCACATCGGTAATTGAAATGAAATATATTTGATTGAAATCTACAAAAACATTTCACATCGGTAAATGAAATGAAATATATTTGATTAAAATCTACAAACACATTTCACATCGGTAAATGAAATGAAATATATTTGATTAAAGTCTACAAACACATTTCACATCGGTAAATGAAATGAAATATATTTGATTAAAATCTACAAACACATTTCACATCGGTAATTGAAATGAAATATATTTGATTAAAATCTACAAACACATTTCACATCGGTAAATGAAATGAAATAGAGGGTGAGCTACAAAAATGTACCCAAAATCAATCGGCTATAACTTTTTTATTTTCTGAGATATTTGACTAATTTTTTCTCTGTTACGTAGGGAAAAGGTAAAATTTTTGATGGTACCACCTTTATCACCCTCGATGTATTATGCTGGGTTCCAGGGTTATTTTAAACTGAAAATACCCAAAACCGATTTTTTTCCAAAAAAATTGTGTGTTTTTTCATCTATCTTTTTGTGTCTGCATTTTTTCATTTTTTGGGGCCTGCTAATTTTCTAGCCAAACTGTTACTTAAATTCTTCTAATTGGCAATCTAATAAGCACTGGCTTCACTTAATTTCCCCGGTAGATTGATTTCTCATCGTGCTGACTTTCCCCGGCCCACTCGCTCCCCCGATATCACACCACTAGATTTTTATTCGTGGGGTCATCTCAAGGCTGAAATATTCAAGGATAATCCTCAAAATATTCGAGAGCTGAAAACTTGCAGCAATCAATTACTAACATTTCACCAGAGACCCTACAGGCGGTGATAAGGAACTTTGCGGTACGTATTCGTCTGTGCATAGAACGGCGAGGGGGACATTTCGAACATATGCTCTAATCAACCAAATTTTCTTTTCAATGGTTATTTAATCGATGTTACCATAAAATTTCACCCTTCCTCTACATACTAGAGAAAAAATTGGTCAAATATCTCAAAAAGACAAAAAGTTATAGCCGATTGATTTTGGGTACATTTTTGTAGCTCACCCTGTATATTTGATTAAAGTCTACGAGCACATTTTACATCAGAAAACTTCCGCTAGCCCAGGTCCATCATCGATCACTCTCAATAAGTTTACATCGATGGCGCGGTTAACAAACAATTTTGACGACGATTTTGGGTTTCTAAGGCCACACAAATTTATCAAATTGCCAGTTTATAGAAATGTATAGCAAAGGCTGTAAAATATATTATACTAATGTACGATCCCTTTATAGATTTATAGAACTGAGGGTGAGGACCCTAGGCCGCCAATTGTTAGGAACGTTATAAATATACATTTATTGACGATGAATTTGCTATAAAATATACACAAAGTTATCACGGCACCAATTTCATAGCATGAATTTTTCGTTATTGTGGCGTACTCTGTAGTGCTTAATCTGTTAATCTGGCCATAAGGGGCCAGAATTTTACCACAGTCCGACTTTTAGGCCTTTTAGGATCTTAACTAAGTCGGAACTGTCGGAGGAATGTCATACCTGCTCACGGTATGGTTTTTATTATAACCTGAATTAATTGTCGAGTTGATAAATCATGAGCCAATTACGACAAATTTCAGCACTCCACTTACGGCGTTAACAACTTGAAAACTGATCCTAACAAAGATCACAGGTGTGAAACAGGTAGCGTAAAATAACTGGATTTTTGCCAAGATGGGCATTATTGTTAGTATGGCCCGCAATTCTTAGGGTTATTTTCGTTAATGGGGCTTTGACTCTAAAACATTTTCCTAAAAACGTGGGATAACGATGAATCGATTGCCTAAATTGAAACATTTGATAAAATTAAAACATTGATGTTTTTCATGCTAACATTTTATTCTAGTTATATCAAAGTTGCTCATTTTCCTGACGATCGCATCACCAAATCATTCACGGATGCCAATTTCTTTTTTTTGTGGATTACATACAATATTTTTATATTTTAATTATTCCTCCCATGTCGTGTGAATTGGAAATAGAATCTATAATTTTTTCACTACAACCAATGAGAACGCTGGTATAACTGGTACAAAATTTTATAATTATCTCAAGAAAAAAAATCGAAATCGATATTTTTTCCGCTATGCGCCATGTTCTTCACGTGACGTAAAGTCGTAAGTTGCGTCGTAGATCTGTCGGTCAAATGATATGTAAACAGACTATGATAGTAGGAATCAGTATGATGATTTACATATATTTTAAGACATATCTACATATCTAGCCTTTCTTAATTCGTGTAATGTTTTTATCGTTACATATGTCTCTACTAGAAATCCAACCCGTTTTACGATTCGTTATCATTGCTTTCAGTTTCATTTTACCGAAGAATTCAATTATTCACCAATAGTAACACGGTAATATTTCTCGTTTGTTAACCTTTCAACCGCCGTTTTAGTGTACACCGTAATATCTCGCACTACGATTGTAGTTTTTGGCTTGGGCAGCGATGAGTATCGTCCAATTCCAATGCTTATTATTCCCAGTTCCTATATATATTTCGCTGGTTTATTTTAATGTATTTACGCGGTATACCAATTGACACATCACCGGATATTAATAAATTTATTGTTATTCTATTTTATTATTTATTATTTACAGTGGATTACTCATTCGCTCTCGTAAATGTAACTAACTACATACAAAGCATGTTGACCAATTTTCAGTAATCTATACTACACATAAATCTATTAGGCTACAATAATTCAGAGTAACTACGAGTTACGGAGCAATGGAGGGGGGGGGGAGGAGCTACTTTATAATTAAATGTCAGTCGCACGTACAACATTGCCCTGCTACGACCGTAATATATCTTTATAACAAACCATTTCTCGACGAATCTTTCTCGATATTCAAGCACGAAAATCATGCTCACTTCCTATCGTTGGAAGGCGCGAGAAAAATTCCCGGCTTGGGCGGGTTCGAACTCGCGACCTCACGCATGAAAGGTGGCGGTTCTAGCCACTGCAACACTGGCGCCAACTCGTATTAGTGTGCTAAACACGATGGTTGATTTCTGGTATAGATATAAAAAAATTATGTTTAAGCACATTATGAAAGTCAGGAATTCAGAGAAAATTGCATAGGTTATGGTAAACTGGGTAAAACATGCGAGTGGAATTCAATAAAATAGGTCATCGGTAAGTAGTATTTATAGGCAGTCATATATCGTACATGAATAATATTGTTGATTGTATTTTAACATCCATAGTATGTCTATGGCCGGCCTTAGTTACTATATAGGGATATTTTGGGATATTTCACATCATAGTGTATTATTACGAAGCTTGATCATCGGATAAAAGCCACTGGGGCGCAGGGTTTAATAGATAACCATGGAGCTGCTCCTTAAGACATTAAGATGTTATGTAGTCAGGGATGCTGTTAATGGTGCGTGGACCGACATAGTGCAATGTTCGTGGACGTACTGTCTGGGTTAGCTTTTCTGATCGGAGCTTGTCCGTTGTCCGTCCATCCATCCGATGTTAATATTTTCTTACAAAATCTTCTCAAGAACCGCTTATCGCAGAGGGCTGCCATTTGGCAGATATTGTCCCAGGGTTGGTCTCTTCTAGATTCGTTCTTGGTATCGTCATCGTAGCTAGAAAATGTGACAGTCATAATAGAAAGCAATGTATATCACGAGAGACTCAAAAACACACAAAAAGTACGTATTGTTACATTATGAAATACACCAGGAAAAATATTAGGTGAGACAGTCACACAGGATGATTTAACTACATAATCAAATAAAACAGAACAAAAACAATCATAACACAACTATATACAGTTACATTATACACAAAACAACGGAGATCAAATTAATGTAGATATTACTAATATAACTAATGCACCAATGATCCACCTGAGAATCCTGCAGTGCCCCGAGGCGGTTCTCAATGCTCTGGCCTTTTTTAGGTCGCAGCAGGAAGTATATCGGACACGATCGCAGCAGCTTCTCGAGTAAGACCTTCCTTACGAGACCGGTCCCACCCGTAATAAACACGCTGCGTCCACTGTAGAAATTACTGATTGATGTGGTCTCCGCCATGGCAATGAGGAATGAGTGGCGGGTCGGACGGGGAGGGTGGTGCGAGAGAGAGAGAGAGAGACGAGTGACAGTGGTGATTTTTTAATCAGTAACTGAACCCACACCTGAAGCTGCTACAATGATCAGTGCAGTCCACTGTATAAGCGGGGGTGGGGGCGGTATTAAATTGGGATAGGATTTAGTTGAAGTATTGCTAGGATCCCTTTCGTGAATCCTTCAACCTTTCAACTCTGACAATGGTCACGTTTGTTGTTGCATCGGTTTTTGAAGAAGTGATTATATGAATTTTACAAGTGTGGATTTAACACATCGGGATATAATTTACAAATTATTATTATTACTATCGACCTAACGTTCAATCTCAGGAATAAATTATTGTTACCGATCGATTTTTACTCCGAAAAATCGATTCGATTATTGGATGGATGAAGGAAGGAAACCCGGCTGAGAAACCGAGTCGCGGGGACGCCGGAAACAGAATAATGAAATAACGTCTAATCGCTCTAGTCTCTTCTCTTATACGACGCCAGTCCTTCCTGGGGATGGTATGTTGTCTTCCCGTAGATGGAGGCGAACTGAAGTTAGTGGACATTGGTTGATGACAGGGAAATTGTGAATAAGTTTACGTTGGTGCTTCTTGTTTCTCATGGAAGACTCTTTGTATTGTTTACAATAATGCCAAACATTATCAGGCTTCTCTTTTTTCTACGAAATTGTAGTGTTGGCCATGTGTTAGGTATGAGGGTGACACCTTTAGATGTGTGGTAGTTATCTGGCTGTTTTTTTCGTATGAGTTCGAGACAGTTTATGCCTCCCTGTGTGCGAGGGTCAGCGATATTCGATTATCGAGCGTACCAGAGTTTTATATTCCATGCCTTTCATGTAGGTTGGAATAAGCGTATTAAGGGTTTTTCTGCCTTTTGGTTACGTATTTGTTTTATATGTCGGTACATTTGTTTTCCGTGACACCGAAGGATTTTGAGTTATCTGCGCTAGTTAGTTCAATTATTGAGCGTATATGCATAGTAAACAGTTTTCTTTTTACTTTTTACTGCTGATAGTCCTAGAAAAACATTTGCATCTCGATTAAAAGAGGAGGGGAAGATGAGTTGTACGTTCGTTCTGTTCGAAAGAGTTACATAGCTTACGACGAGAGTTCCAACAACTATCCCGCGCGCGCTGCGATAGCACACAGCACTAAAATCTCTTAGATCGTTATTCATTTGACTCACACGCCTATCCACCCTCAGAGTAACCGATCAAAATGCTTATTTACATTAAATAATTATAGCAACGGTGTATTTTACAGTAGCTCTTATATACTAGAAATGCGTTCTTTGTTTGTGCGTGCTAATATTATTACTAGGAAATTCACTCATTGCTCAATTAATGTGAAACGAAGACTCTTTATGTCATATTGCACAAGCTTTTATGGTGCCCAATTATGGAGATTGTTTTATAATTATATGTATAGTAAAATGCGAGTGGCTTATAATAAGGCATTGAGATGTCTCTTTACGTTGCCTGCTGTATGTAGCATAAGTGAAAAATGTATAGAAATTGGTGTTCCAGCGTTGGATATGTTAATGCGGAAAGTGTGTTTTTCACAACCCAGCAGCGGTTTTATAATTCGGCAAATAGGCTGGTGCGAAACCGAATGCAAAGTGATAGAAGGTACTGGTCCTAGATAATGTCACGATGGGAAAGTCTTTTGTACGTTTTCCCATGTCATTGTAGTATAGTTCAATTACTATTTTTTTGTGGGTGTTTGTTGGGGGTGGTTGTTCTACTTTTTCTTCTTTTTTTTTCTCTTTGGTTATTATGGACTGCTATTATATTATTGTGTTTCTGATTTAAATAAATAAACATATAAAATACTAGGCTATTATCAAATATTGCTATCGTTAATATACAAATCACATAAATTCTCATTTTACTATGTTGTCACTATCAATTAATATATTGCCACGATGGACATATTGGATCATTGGACATACGTACTAAATATATCGCCGATCCCATCGTCGCGTGACTCGTGATTTTTGCTCATTTTACTTTTTAGTTCCTACTTGAGATCAAATACACACCCACTTTTTTCTACGAATAGCCAAAACGAGTGCAATGAAGGGCGCTATTTTTATACTATTGATAATATTTTATCATGCCGATGCGGTTTTGCACAGGTTAGTTATTAAGACATACACTGATTAGTATGATGTGATTGCGGGTAGCCAATGTCACGTGAATGTGATACTTTGAATAGCTGGAGAGGAAGGCAAAGACAAAAGACGCGCCAGACATAAAAAGTCGGCGATGCGTCACCGACTCACCGGCTTTCTCTCACACGCGTCATTTTTTCCCTGCTGTGGGAAGGTAAAGCTGCATTTTCATTGCTCGATAGATGTCACGTGGTATTGGATGCGCGCGCATCATGTTTGTTTACAAATTGGCTACCACGTGGAAATGTCGTCTGCATTACGAAAAAATGCAATTGTTCAATAATGATAAGATGATGTTGACAACACTACTATTTCACGACCTATAAACATTAACAAATGAAATTAGGCGTAATTTGATGAGTACCGCAATGCCTAATGGTGGTCTTCAACTTGTACAATATACCCATACGTAATTGGCAATTACAACGAATATAAAACGACAAGATATCACAGGCTAATAAGAAATCGGTACATCTATCATCATTAAAAGTAAGTAATTAATTATGCGAATTTTTGTAACCTTCGATTTGCGGTATTCAATTCTATACTTCAAACATATTACATATTTACATTTAATTCTTCATAATCCAAAGTAATCGTCATAAGTATGACGTTTTATATTCGTTGTAATTGCTAATTAATAAAGTACTGCTGACCTTTTTAGTGACAGCGATGTTAAAAATGTTTTGAGATTGCTTTTGAATTGGCTGACAGTTGTAGATTGTCGAATGAAGGCTGGGAGTGCATTGAAAAGGCGGGGTGCAGCAGCGTAGAAAGCACGATCCCCGAAATTAACACATTTCATATGACGGACTGAAAGCATGTGGAAGATGAGTAGGTTGAACGCACATACGTGTTGATTGAGATTGTTGAGGACAGAAAGAGCCATGTCGTGGATACATTTGTAAGTGAGAAGGATTCTGTAGGTTATACGGGACGTGACATGTAGCCAGTGGAGTGAGCAGAGAACTGGAGTGATGGGGGAGCGACGGGAGGACTTAGAGATAACTCGAGCAGCGCTGTTCTGTAATTTTTGGAGTCGAGAGAGTTCAGTGGAAGGCAGATCTATATAGAGTGAATTACAGTTGTCGATTTTGCTGGTGATAAAAGCCTGTACTATCGTTACACAGTTCAGGTTTCAAGTACCGAGAGATGGATCGAAGGTTGCGTAAATACATAATTGGAGAGTTTTGGATATCTGTTTATGTAGGTTAATATGAGTGTCAAATATACCGAGATTGCAAACGTGG
>WURV02204868.1:0-11413 GCA_011762755.2 Epimenia babai
GAAACATGCAACGGTTGCTGTGGGGAGTTATTTCGGTGTAATAAGGAATTGATAATCGCATAGAGTTGCCTTGAATTGTTGATGCCAAGTAAATATATCTGTGAATAAATCTGTCCCTTGTAAATCAATCTGTTCTTTGGCCAGAAGAAGCCTACAGGATCTTTTCCTTGCTCTACTGAGTCCTGTGCCAGAACATGAAACCTGTTTTATGTTAGAGCTTTATTTCTCCCGACAGAATGTGTCTCCCAGTGTAAAGTACAATGAACAGTCTTCGTGACTTCTTCACGAAAAAAACGTAATATTCAAATTTCAGTCAACTTCATCGGTAACATATCGAGTATTCGAGTCAACTTTTACGACCTTGACCTTCTCTCTCTGCCGAGCTGGCAGGGTTACGGGACACCGATTCACTCGCAGTCCGTGAACACTACGGCGTCGGGTGACACAACAGTGTAGCCATCTTGTTCTCGTTCTTGTTGTTCTCGTTCTTGTTGTTCTCGTTTTTGTTGTTCTCGGTTCTTGTTGTTCTCGTTCTTGCTGTTCTCGGAGTTCTTCATACATCTACATCCATAGAAAAACTGACCTTAATATCACGCTTTTATACTTACTGAAGTATCTCCATATTTTTATATACAAGTCATGGTACATCCCAATTTTTTGGAATGGAATTTCTTAATGTAGCCAGCCCTAACTCCAACTCTCTATTATTGAATTAGTGATTATATATTTATTATTTTATTCTTTTGTTTAATGTTCATTTTTTGGTTTATTCATTTTATCATTTATTCATTTTATCATTTATTCATTTAATCATTTATTCATTTTATCATTTATTCATTTTTTCCTTTATTCATCTTATCATTTATTCAGTCATGTAATAAATATCAATGATTTCCAATAACGCAACCTAAACAATCTATACATCTCTAAACAAATGGACATGAAGGCCACGTGCAACTTTTTAAAAAAGAAAAGTGCCATATTGAGACCTTGGGCTGCTGTATTGGCAGGCTTATTCAGCTACACCACATATATTTACATCAAGTTATATAACCTCTTCTAATGGAAATGGTTGACGATTTATGCATGATTGTAAATGTTACCCAGACGATGCAGGTCTCTACCCCCACTTCCGCGGTGAATCCTACATAAAACTTCCCGTGACCAATAACAAGTTCCATAATGCGTCGCTACGAATCAGGCTTAACATGAAAAGCGTATCCACGGAGGGCTTGTTAGTGTTCGGTGAGGGAGAAGTTGCGGGGTCATACATCGCGGTCGGCCTGAAAAAAGGACGTATCTTCATCTGTATAAATACGTCACCGACACCAGCTCGGATCTGTCAGAAGACGTCTCCGATCAAGGTGTACAGTATTTTTGTATTTTATCATAATTGTATGTACAAATATATTGATTAGCCCGTTCCTGGGTCGAGTGGCAGGTCTTGGATGTTGTATCTTTATTCGTCTCTCTCAGATCACGCTTGTTCATATACCACGTGATGCTCTGATTTTCATAAATAATTCGTCGGTGGGACGTACCTATCGAGAACTTGTTTATTTGATGCAATAGTAACAACTCTGCGTAGTATATAAGATAAGTTTTACTATGTTCTTGCATAGACTGTATTATCGAATAGGTTTTTAAATATATTAATGTATATACAGTAATTACAGAATATTTCCTCGTATTCGGTTCAGTCTGAAACCATGACCTCTGAAAAGAAGTAAATTTTGGATTAGTTTATTTTTTCGCCCAGGTGTCAAATACACGTGGCATGAGTGAAATGTCCGTGCTACATATTGCCACATTCTGTATTTCAAGTCGTTGTTTCCATAGGGACACGGTTCGTGGAGATCATATTGGTTGTAGAAACTCGTTCACAGATCATGTCTGTTGTTGGCGCCAGTGGTGTAGTGGTTAGAAGCGCTGCCTTTCTCGCGAGAGGTTGCGAGTTCAACCAGCTTAAACCAGGGATTTTTCCCACGCCTTCCACGTTAGGAAATGAGCAAGATTTTCGTGCTTGAATATTGAGAAAGATTTGTCGTGAAATGGTGTATTATAAAAATATCTTAGGCATGTAACAAGGCAATGTTGTACGTGTGATTAACATTTAATTATAAAGGAGCACCCAAACCTCGCCTTTACCTCTACCTTTACCATCGTGAGTGTGAATGTGTGTGTGTGTGGGTGCTGACCGCAGCTCCACCACTGGTATCAACTCTCAGTGGCTACGGCCGAGAATCACGCGATCTTCACCCTCGATAGAAACGCCGCCATCCAGATCAGTGGTCGGGGGCCTCCGTTTCGGGCCGGCGACGATGTCTACGTGGGTGGAGGCCCCGAGACGATGCGGGCGGTGTTCACCATGGCGATCGGCGGACTGTCGCGGCGGTTTCGCGGCGTGGTTCAGGCGGTGCGCGTCAACGAGAAGACGTTCCATCTACGCAACACGCCGCTCGTCACCAACGATTCCCTCGTCAGCTCGATCGGCGTCAGCATCGCCGGTGCGTGTGTACCTATTAATATAGACCCTCTTGGGGCAGTAGAGTAGGGTTGTTCCGAGTATGTATACACAACTTTTATATATATGCAATTGGGCATATACAGAATAAGAAAAATGTACAGGGTGTGTGTAGAAGAACTTATGCTTTATAAAAATCACTCCTTACTTATGTGTGTTAGTCATGTGTTATCATTATAAATATTTATGTGTGTTAGTAATGTGTTATCCTTATAAATATTTATGTGTGTTAGTCATGTGTTATCCTTATAAATATTTATGTGTGTTAGTCATGTGTTATCCTTATAAATACCAGAGCACAAATTCATTTTCGCTGGACCTGCTAGAAGTCACTATCACATAATAATATATATAATTATTATAATCCATTTGTTTTTGAGGCACCCTAATGACTAGTATGTCTTTAAACCACGTATATACATTTCGTGCAATAACTAATTATATTGTATAACACAATAGAAAGTACATATAAGCTTAATCATAGCCCAACACAACAGTTAAGATTCTAAAATACAGTTCATAGCATAAAACTAATCATTCCTAACTCATTGTTATCCCGACGAGGGATATGACGTAATCAAAACAATATCATAATAGAGAGCTATAGATCAATGGTAGTGAAAAGATGAGTTTTGATAGCCTTTCTAAACGATTCAAGACATGAACATTCATTCATCAAGTTAATATATATATTATCAGATTTAACACATGATGAGGTGTTTTTGTACATGGAAGTTGATATTACTCTCTAATGTTTAAAGTTTGCCAATATTCATTATTTTTCTGTATTTCGCCATGTCATTTTATTAACTGGTTCAGTTTGCTATGATTGTCATGCAGGCCACTTATACGTTATTGCTGGGCAAGTCACAGATTATCTGTCTGACAGTAACACATGGGTTATCTGACCGTTTTCTGCTCTGAGGCTTATGTGTTGTGATTGTTGAGCAGGTCATGTGACTGATTGCCATGCAGATCAAGAGATAGTTATTTTATTGTAGTTCATTAAATGTCATACAGGTCAAGTTTCTGTCATTGTAAAACAGGCTCTGTTTCTTTAATTATCATGCAGGTCATGTCTTTGTAATTGTCATGCAGTAATGTTTCTTTAATAGTCCTGCCGGTCATGTTTATGTAATCGTCATGCGGGTCATGTTTATGTAATTGTCAGGCAGGTCATGATTCTGCAATTGTCCTGCAGATCATGTTTCTGTAATTGTCGTGCATGGGCGAAAGGATGACATCACTCTCAACTGCGACTACACGCCGTACGAGACACACGGCGAGGCTAAAATCATTTGGATCAAAGACAGCAGAATAATCCAACTGAACGACTACTACAGCGTGTGTCTGGTGAGACTTGCAGCGTGCGTCTGGTGAGACTAGCAGCGTGCGTCTGGTGAGACTAGCAGCGTGCGTCTGGTGAGACTAGCAGCGTGCATCTGGTGAGACTAGCAGCGTGCGTCTGGTGAGACTAGCAGCGTGTGTCTGGTGAGACTAGCAGCGTGTGTCTGGTGAGACTAGCAGCCGTGTGTCTGGTGAGACTAGGGAGAAGACGTGCATCCATGTTTAATCAACCAAGTTGGGACTTAAGGCCATTCACTGCCACATACCAATACGTATATTTAGTATAACATTAAGTGGTTTATACAGTTGGGTATGCTATACTTGTATTGACACTACATTAACTAGTGTATATACGAGTTGGGTATGCTATACTCGTATATGTTCGTGGACTGGTGCTATAAGAATCTAATTATCTAGTTTCAAAGATTTGTATTCACTGATGCGATGTATGTTCTTACTTAACATTATTTAAACCAAACCAATAAGTAATGGTGTGTAATAGTAAAACCAAATGTGTGCGACTTGCTGCAGCAAGCTGGTATGAAGCAGGTGAGCGTCCTCACGGTCAGTCCATCAGCCCAACAGGACCGGTCGGGACTTTACGCTTGTCAGCTCTACTACCAGGGACAGTACTTCATCCCTCATGCCTTTGTTCTCATCAATCCGCCAGCTCGACCCAAAAGTACGGTCCCGAACGTAGCAGTTTTATCTGAGATACCACATATACCACGTATATACGTGGGTTTCTGTATATGCCGCAATATGCCTATAATGATGTATGTACCTGTGTATGTTTGTAGCGATGTTGTCACGGTAAGTGGCAGTGAGATCCCACCATTGATTGACAGACTAATGTTATCCGTGTTGACAATGACCTGATACGTGTTACTATTTTAATGTATAACACATTCATGCGGAACACTTCATGATTTGGTTGCGTTATATCTTGGTAACATATAACAGGATATCTCGTGGCAATACAGGAAGGTATTTCGTGTTATCGCGTATGAATATTGAATAGCGTCAAGTCATTCAAGCCGTTATTATTTTCATGTCGCGGTGACCTGATACATGAGATGTTTCCAACTATTCCCCAGTATCAATTGTCATGTCTGTAGTTTCTGCGATCGCGGCTTGTCAGCCCAAGCGGAATTTCCCCTTGCGAAATATTACGGTTTCAGAAAAAAATTTTTCCCGGGAATTTTCCATGACAGGTTTGATCACATTCACATGGGCAGACGGAAATTGGATGAAGTATTGATCTATTTTAGTTAAATATAACAAACTACGTTTTATTCAGACTGATTTGACTTTCTCTCCCAGACAGGAAACACAATCTGGAAAAGAGAAAATACTATTTTCGCAAAATTTTACCATGTGCTATACAATGCGGATACATGGTAAACTACACTAAACTGCTGATACATGTTACCTTATATTACAGAGCCAGTCTGTTCCCAGCATGTGACAGTTTTTGTCTTTAGGAATGGTGTCAACCTCATTCTGGAATTTTTATGCATGCGTTTCAGAGAGATCATAGATTGAAGATACGATATTTCCCTGTCAATCAAAATCAAATTATCCATGATGTATGGGGGCATATGAATTGATCTAAGATTGCTCGACGAGGCTGATGTTATTTTTACGGTGCGTGTACGGTGCATGTACGGTGCGTGTATAGTGCATGTACGGTGCGTGTATAGTGCATGTACGGCGTGTGTACGGTGCGTGTACGGCGCGTGTACGGCGCGTGTACGGTGGGTGTATTTACGGTGTATGTACGTTGTATGTACGGTGTATGTACGGTGTATGTACGGTGTATGTACGTTGTATGTACGGTGCGTGCTGATGCAGTCGTGAAGCTGTCGGTGCTCTCAGTGGAGCGAGCGGCCGTGGTAGTTCTCACGTTTATCGTCCTGGTTTGTGTCGTGTTGCTGGGTCGCCGGTGTCTACACAAGTACGTGGCCGCTGCGTCCTACAGCTACCAGACGTGAGTGGCCTCCTGTCATACCCTAGTCTAGGTGACCGCGGGACGCTACACGCGGTCAAGCGGTCACCTGATATCACGCATGGTGGACAGTAACGATCCCTAGATATACAGTACAATCAATGTAAACTTTATTAGAATTGTTCTGTGTTCTAGACTCCAACTCAATCTTGTCTCGTAGCTTGATCTGTTGCAATAATTATAGACAAATCAAACAGGCCACTGATTTAGACACAAAAATTTCGAGACTTTCTAGCCTAAATGTTTACAACTCATTTATTCAAGCAATTTCTCGAATCTTGATTTAGTCATATATTTAATCATTCCACTGTGTGTATTATTTTTTCCTATTGTGAATTGTCCTAGCAACCTAGGTTTTATTTTGTGCATCACCTTTTACATATTTTACCTATTAAGTATCATTGATGTCTATTTATCGGTGTATATTCGTGAGCATAGTATAAAAAATGGGAAGTGTTGCTGAAAGTTATATAACTATATTGTAGCACTACAAATAAACATATTATTATTACATAAAAACTTTCACACAATAACACATACAATCTCTAAGTCACTTAACGGCTCCTATCATAGAGCTGCCAACCCCCTGTGAATGATCGCAAACCGTCATTTGCCAAACTGCGCAAGCGAATTTCATGTACGGGATATAAATGCTTAATTTACTTTGTTACTTTTTAAGAAGGTGTATGTACGTATATACGTGCGGACATACATACACGCACACGCGCGCGCACACACACACACACACACACACACACACATATATATATATAGGTAGGTACGTACTTTTGCACTTACACATGCGCACGCAGATAAATACAATTGCAAAATGTTATCTCATTGTATTGGTACAAAATGTCTCAGTTTAAGCCCAAAGGTCCTTAAAATAGCATGTCAGCAAATTGCATTGTGAAATACCAAAAACCGTTCGTTATCATTCGTGCGTTCTATAGCGTGTTATCTCTGTAGAAATCCGAAACACGCCCCCCTGACGTGATAGAAGCGAAAGCCGAAATCATTTGCTCAAGAGCGGTTACCGAGGCAAAGCGAAAAAAAATGGCTCGACTGATGTTCGTCTTGTTTGCGATGGCGACTGTGGCGCTCACCGGTGTTTCCGGCAGCGGTATGTTGTTGTCTTTTAGTCAAGCTGTACTAAAAACTTTATTGATTCTGATTATGTGACATTACTAAAGCATAATACTATACATAGAAACATGATTTGCCCTGTTGGCTACGTTGTCACGAAAGAGACATGAGGCTGTAAAACCAATTAATAGCGAGCATCCGTATTTCAAGTTTACGTCATCAGGGGAGATTGCGCGCGTCGTGGTGAGAACGTTTGACTTTTGATCCACGGGACTCCTGTTCAATTCCCGCTCCAGCCAGTTTACTGCCCGTTGTTTATTTAGCCTTAAACTCCCGCGCCCATGGGAGGTCTGGCTCGCCCTTGCATACAAGCTTTTCTGTGGCATTCGATCATTTTTCGATGTGGCGGTGCTTCACACGCACCCTGGCTCTTTTCTATGGCGCTTACTTCACCTCTACGTTGTCACCCAATTGTAACTGACCATCATCTATCAAAGACTTAGCTGAGGAGTGTGGACATATGAATGTAGAAGTTAAGAGTAAGATTACCCTTCGATATCACTTATTTAACCGAGCAGTCTTTAATACCGTTAATCATCTTGTAACATTGAGTCAAAAACGTTTTGGAAAAACCAACGATTTTACATCGGGGAACTCCCTTGTCTCTTGTGTTTTACTTGAGTTTGCGTAGAGCCGGACCGGGCATAAGATTAGTAACCTTCCGGTTTGGGAGCCAAATTCTGTGGGGGCCTAAAAGTATTTTATTTTCTATAGGAATTTTTAAAGATGGTACTGAAACAAGAGCAAAAAATTTTTTGTGATTTTTAAAAATATACAATGTTTTTACTCAACTTTTACGTCATGGAAAAGGTTGTGTTCTCTCCTTTTAATCGGAACGAAAAAAATACTTTTGATTTTTTTTTAAAACATAATAATTATGCCTTAATTTAAAAAGCTGGGCCTTTGAAGCTTTTTAGGGATTGAAGCTTCAACGAGCCTGCAATAAAGCCTTGTACCGCGTTTTATATCGTATAGTTAATATATATACAGTATAATGAATAGGCAGAATATACACTTTGCCAGTCGAGTTAATCAAGTCTCTTTCGTTTTTGTGTTCTCTAAAGTTAGTTCTCGTTTCGTGTACGACGAACGCAGCCTACGTTGTATCTTACATCGTAACGCCGTTTGGCGTATATAGATGGCTTTTCTTATAATATCGCCTCAGTGATTTCCCTTGGATTGAACAACCATATTGATTTCGCACAGCGTGTGATGATGAGAACGTAAGGCGGTATGGTTCGTGCACGAGGGACGTGGCAACGTTTCTCAGGACGCAAGATACTTCAGTTCCTCGGTGCTTGTGAGTGTCCCCGTGGTAGAGGTGACGTTTACTGCGCAAAAACTGGAGTAAAATCTAAATGCTGGGTAAAGTATGGGTCTATTGTTCGAGCCGCAGAACAAACGCTTCCGGTTTTGCGTTCTTATAACAGTTAAAGCACACCGGCGTCAACGTGACGCTAAAAGCATGGTGCAAACGTACAACCTCTCAGGCAATACACAGTCTTCTAGGCAATACACATTCTTCTAATGGTGTGTTTTATGATTTACAATACTATACGTGCCCACGGTTTTAGCTGTGTCACTAAACTATATCGAGCTCGGCTGCGATTGGCTCACATCTTTTTTACTTTGGTGATTTGTTGATTGAGTCGTCGATCGATAAATTGATTGCGTTTACATATAATAAAGTTGCAATACTATCTGTTCGTGTGTGTTTGTGGGTTTTTATTGTACTCTTCTATTCAGATTATTTAGATAGTAAAAATAATAATAAAATTCTATTTTAAGTGCTATATTATTTCTTGGTCGTTATGAAACGATATAATGCCTACGCCAATTCAAAAGTTAAACAAATCTAGTATATCCAAAGACATGCATAAATAATGCAAAAACATGATGACATAGAAAAATTATGGGATATAGAATAAACCCAGAGTTACACTAGGCCTTATAATATACTGCTTAAAGAAAAATTATATTGTCTAAACAATATATAGGCTACACAAGTTTGGGAAAAGTGAAATCTATAAGATCCTGCATCGTAGTTTGAGTTTTCTTTTTAATTAGCTAACTGTTGTGGATTGTCCATTTTCAACTGTGAAGTAAACCTCATTAACACATATTTTATCAAAGTAAATAAACCTGGAGATTTCACAAAGCACTGAAGTTTGTCATTAGTTAAAGTATAAAATTTGGAAATTATTCCCATGTCGTTAATTGTTCTCTCCCTTTAGTTAACATTCATGTAACACAATAAAGTACATTCATTTCACTCAGCTATCCGCTCCTGATTATAAACCGTAAAGTAAAATCTAATGTAAACGACGCGATATTTATGAGATAGAACGCGTTAACTTCGTCCTAGGCATTAAATACATTTATTTTAAACAATGATAATCTCGAATGAAGGTGTCCAAGCAGAGTTAAAGGTTTCTTCCTCTGCGTTGTTCTCCAGCTTCTCAGAGGAACAATGTCGATACATCATCTTTCATTGACGTTACGTTAAATTTGAAATGGTACAAAAAAAGTTTTAGATGATGTCATTTTGCACCAACTGATAGAACAGTATTGCGAATCGCGGCAAAGCGCGGGTGGTTCGGTAGTTTTATATGACGCGAAAAGATGGCTGGATGAATTTTCTAGATTGTTTGTTAATTTATTGATCAAACGCTTTATCTCTAGGCAGTTAATTAGTAGTGCTAAGAGCGCTGGACTCGAATGGTCGCGGGTTTAAAACCGCCCACTGGCCGACTTATCTGCGATGACACTCATTTATCGCCGGTTGCTGGAGACAACCTGTCTTCAAGATTAGTACGCTCATGATATCATTCTTAACGGGGTGGTATGCCACTGGTCTAACCTGCATATAGCTGTCATAACCCTTCCTTTGTAGATCGCATCTGAGAGTCTGCATTGGTCATCTTGGGGTCTATTGATATTTATAATACTTTGAAATACTTATTGATTGATGTATAGATGCATTTATTGATCGCCAGTTATTTGAATAGCAGCTTTTCATTAGTGAGGTTGAAAATTATAATTCCAACAAATCTTGGACGATTTCTTGCGCGTTTTTTAGCAGCAAAAGGAAATGATAGTCGTTCCTGGAAATAGAGATAGATCTGTAGTGAAATGCGTTATTGTAGTTGTACCATTAATAAATTTGCGGTTAAGGTTCCAAATTTTCGGTTTCATTTATATTTTACAGGGACCTTTATAACAAAATAGCCACTTGTTTTGAAACGCTCCGGGGCAAATGTAGTGACGGCCCTGTCACCAAGTGGATGGAGTATATAAATATAGCTGCCAGGCTCCATAAAATAGGGGCAAACAACTGCAACAATTTGGCAGGTAAGCAAGACACAATAAATATCAGATTTTAAATAAACTGAATAAACTTTAACCTACCGATTGGGCAACTGTTTCTATGCTTATTACATTTAGTCTGCAAACAAACTATCATGTGTATGCCAAGATTGGTCCTATGAAATATTGACCCTTCACAATGTCAACTTTCGTTGGATTAGTCGTAGCCGTTTGTTCGAAGGTCATGAGCGGCCACCAACAGCATCATTTTTCCGTATTTCTTTCCCAGGGGTTGTTTCACCAATACTACTTACGATTATATATTAATGTTTTCAGGAATCGAATAGTATTTTATAGCGATGGTCGATTTTTCTATTTTTGGAGCCAGTTTAACAGTTATAATATAATTTACCCTTCCTTTTATTGCGTAAAATCTATAAATTATAGTTTTTCCGTATTTTTTTAGGATTGATATACCATCGATTAACACTGTCAAAATATCGCATTGCAATAAAACTTTTAGTTTTTGATGAAATCGAAATATAATAGGAAACGTTATTTGTGAAACGACGTCCCGGCGTTCTACCGTCGTACACATATTTATGTTTATAGTGACGCCGATATTTTGTGAAACGACGTCCCGGCGTTCTACCGTCGTACACATATTTATGTTTATAGTGACGCTGATATTTTGTGAAACGACGTCCCGGCGTTCTACCGTCGTACACATATTTATGTTTATAGTGACGCGGTCGTTGGGAAAGTGCAGCGCAGACCGCATGCAATTCGCCAAGTGTCGGGCCGAAAAGATGAAGTCTAACATGGGCTTCTGCGAGTAATTGTCTTTTGATATATATTGTATTTACTGTGTCACGCACGCACGCCTACACGCACACATAACCATTTTAAGAAATAAAGATGAGTCACATTTTAAAATTCATTTGCTGGAAAGGGACATTACCGTGGGATTGTTACATCGCCCGTTTTAGTTTGATAAATCATGACATACGTCGAATGTTATTAGGTATCTAATAAAGCATATAATATCTCAAAGCGCGCACCAGAAATGTGGAAACTTTCAA
>WURV02204879.1:0-11413 GCA_011762755.2 Epimenia babai
ATTCGCAGCGCAGATATTTTGCCGCGTGTATTCAAGTGTAAACGCTCGCTGAATCGAGATTCACTGCGGTGAAATTTATGTCAGATAAAAAATGCGGGTGTAAACGGCCTATTACTCTCTGGGTACAGTGTGAGGTAAGTTACTCACTGGGTACAGACAGTATGGGGCGAGTCACTCATATGAGATGTTTTAGTCACTGGGTACAGTTTGAGGTGAGTTAGTCAGACAGTTAGTGAGTACAGACAGTTTGAGTGGCTCACTGAGTAGTGAGTCTCAACACAAGATGAATTTCTCACTTGCTAACAAACTTGCACTTTCTTCCATCATAAAGTGTTTATAAAGTTTCTGTTATACATAAAAAATGTCATGTATTTTCATTGGTGGCTTTTTGACATATTTAAAGATTGTCAACTTGATCATAATACAGAAATACTTGGCATGATGATTATCATCATTGTGATTTTCTGTTTGGGTGATTTTTATCGGTGTATCTAACGGTACTATGATCAGTTGTATCAGTGGGAATGATCAGACTTGCTGCCCGTGACAGGAGAGGCTGCAGCAGATAGACGGTCAGCAGAAGGAGATGCTGCAGCAGGTGAAGGGGGAGATAGAGGCAACGGAGGTCACGAAAAAGGCTCTTATAAATCGATTTAAGATGGTGAGTATTCTCTCGGATTTATGAGTTTAGAAGATGGGCAGACGGGGAAGGGAGGAAAAAAGGATTCACTTCATTATGACCAGTCTTATAAATTGATTCGAGGTGGCGAGTGTTTTTAACAGTTCATTGTACATTATCATCATTTTATTGTACTTTATTATCATTTTATTGTACATTATTATCTTTTTATTGTACATTATTATCATTTTATTGTACATTATCATCTTTTTATTGTACATTATCATCTTTTTATTGTACATTATTATCATTTTATTGTACATTATCGTCATTTTCCCCACTATAATACATGAAACAAACCTATCGAATTACATGCACCACAGCATATATGAAATGAAATGAAAATTTTTCGATATACAGTGCCCTTTTAACACATGGCTATCAAAGAAACTTTGCAAATTTACGGTTACTATATATAATCAAGTGTTATAAAGGGCCCACGATGGCCTAAACTACGAGTTAGTCCTTCTAGCCTATTGCTACACCCACACTACGCTACACTAGACAGTAGCACTTTGACCACGCTTTTACAGGAGAAGTATAAGTTGTACGAGATAGACAAAAAGATCCAGCAGTTGTCTCAGCTACATGACCTCCCCTACATCGACGATGAAATAGCTACCGCCAATGGCCGGCCCGAGGTATATATAA
Source organism: Epimenia babai (assembly GCA_011762755.2). Taxonomy (NCBI): domain Eukaryota; kingdom Metazoa; phylum Mollusca; class Solenogastres; order Cavibelonia; family Epimeniidae; genus Epimenia; species Epimenia babai. Next base: position 1,331 of record WURV02204879.1, read on the forward strand.
CCTATATACACTATACTTTTACTTGCGGTTGTTACCTACTGAGGGCAAATATACCCTACGTCAGCCGTATTCTGGTTGGAGGATCTCCTGGACAACAGATTTCCCCCAAAACAAAACTGGCGCTGTGGTTAGAAACCCTGCGATTGATGCGACAGGTTGCCAGCTCTAATCCGCACTCGGTGTTTTGCACTACGGTGATATATCCACCGATATAAACGGCTCCACGTATCCATAGTCAGTCACCTCCCTTTACCCATTAACCACAGTACCATAGGTTGTAAAAGGTAAAAGGTAAAGTACAACATTTATCAAGTATCACCGAAGTATCAGCCAATAAAGCCTATGAGATGCGGCTTACGATGAAATGTTCTTGGCAGCTATTCAGACACTCTCATTCAGATATCGCCCCGCCAAGGATAATATGGAGTATCATCTGCCCATTTTTGGAGATGGGTTTACTCCATCAACCGGGGATAAATGCCTTGCTGAGGATCACCGCAGAAAAGTCGACTGGTGGGAAGTTTTCGAACATACGAACTTTCCATTACGAGTCTGGTGTTCCTACCTCTCGACTAACTGCTTCCCTAACTGCTAAGGTTGTTTCATAAAGGGCCGATGATGTCCTGGATGATTGGTTAATTACACCTTTATGCTATATTCATTATAACGAGGAGTACAGGTGAAACAATTGTCTCATTTATTTCCTACTCATTCATTAATTACTCAGTTTATTTTGAACCGTATTTCTAGTTAATCATAGTAACGGTAAATTTGAAAAGTGTCTTTGATAGCCAAAAGTGCACTACAAATCAATAAAAAATTTCACTTCCTACATATTTGTCATATTTCCTTTCATACCTAGTTCTCTGAGATATATATATATATATATGTGCCATATTACGGTATTTTTAGGGACCAAACGCTAAAATTGTCACCGGATTTTGATCTGTAATTTTTTACTATTGTACTTCTATTCTTATATAATGTATATGTCTTAACCGCAATTGGCTGGTATTACTAATATTCGTAATTATATAGAAAATAAAATTATCTTCCAACTTAGTAGTATTATAGTGGCTTCCCTTTTGTTGTAGATAACAGCAGGAGCGGACAACCCATCACCGAAGCTGTCTCTGCTGCAGTCGCCTTCCTTTGATTCTAATCGACTATTCATGTTTGAAAAATATGGTAAGATATACTTTCATGTTGTTTTTACATTGATCATAATGGGGCAGTTAACATAGCGGTAAGGGTTAGATTGACGTGAAGATTGTTTTAACATTCGAAACCTTGTGATTATATCTCCGCAGTGAGCCATAAAGGTGTTACCACTTCCATTTGCTTGTATTTGAACTGTCTCACACGGCTCCCACACAATGAGGTGAAACATAGCGGTTAGATTGACTTGAATCCAGAAAATCTTGGATCGATCACCTCTCTAGCAGGTACTACTACTTGTGGCATTTCTCAGGCAAAAGTCCATTCAATCCCATCCGCCGTTGGGGGTCAGGGTAGGCCTCGCAGTGGGGTGATGTAAGAGCTTTTATTTTTTCCGTTACTTCATAAACCGCTATGGCTACACCCACCCACTTCCCTTATTTCTCATTTTGGCCGCTGGTTAACAAATATCCCCTGATGTGTCCGGCCTAAATGGATGACCACAACACTTAAATGACCATGCCTCGACCACAGCACGTCGCTGTCTCTCTATCGAAACTGGACACAAAGGCAGGGCAACAGCTCGGCAATATTCGATATCACAGTAGACATTGTCAGCACCAAACAAAATTACATCAACCCACCATGATTCACGATGCCCTTTTGTTTGTGAAAGTACGACCGTCAACGACGCGTGTATATGTGTTACGTTAGTGGCATTCATTATAACTATACACATGTATAACACGTGTCCCTGCCGGTACCGCTCACGTGCCCCGTTGGTCCGTTTCCATCTTTAAGCGCTGGACTTTTAACGCAAAGGTCACGGGTTCAAAACTGAACGCCGCTCGCATTTCATGATTATGTTTAGCACGTTGTTCATTTCCCATTACCGGAGTACGTCCATTTATATAATGAGTACACGTTCAATATTATCCTTTATGGGTAATATATCTTGTGTCGAATGTATTGCATGTGCGATGAATGTGTCTGGTGGCATGGTGCTCCCCATGATTCACATATGAGGTGTATAGTGACATTGCGCCTCTATGTTGATAATGTGCCTTTTATGTTATAGGTAACCAATCAAATTTAATGCAGCACCTGTATGGTGACATTGCGCCTCTATGTTAATAATGTGCCTTTTATGTTATAGGTAACCAATCGAATTTAATGCAGCACCTGTATGGTGACATTGCGCCTCCATGTTCATAATGTGCCTTTTATGTTATAGGTAACCAATCGAATTTAATGCAGCACCTGTATGGTGACATTGCGTCTCTATGTTAATAACGTGCCTTTCATGTTATAGGTAACCAATCGAATTTAATGCAGAACCTGTATGGTGACATTGCGCCTCTATGTTAATAACGTGCCTTTCTTGTTATAGGTAACCAATCGAATTTAATGCAGCACCTGTATGGTGACATTGCGCCTCTATGTTAATAATGTGCCTTTCATATTATAGGTAACCAATCGAATTTAATGCAGCACCTGTATGGTGACATTGCGCCTCTATGTTCATAATGTGCCTTTTATGTTATAGGTAACCAATCGAATTTAATGCAGCCAGCACCTTTGGGGTGACATTGTGTTCCCTATGTTTCAGATGCAAGATGTATGATTGAACTTAGCAATAGCATCTGTCTGTTAGTAGTGTGCTCTTCATGTTATAGGTAACTGTGTTTGTTGGCTTAGCACCTGTATACTGACATTGTGCTCTTCGTGTTACAGGTAACCAAGTGAATGTTGATGCAGCACCCGAGTGGTGACATTGTGCTCTTCGTGTTACAGGTAACCAAGTGAATGTTGATGCAGCACCCGAGTGGTGACATTGTGCTCTTTGTGTTACAGGTAACGAAGTGAATGTTGATGCAGCGCCCGAATGGTGACATTGTGCTCTTCCCATTCTCATGACAGATAACCGAGTGTACGATGATTCTGTATGTGCTCACGTCATGCTCCTCACTTTCCAGACAACCATGTGATAGAAGAGCACCGGCGCAGGTTGGACGAACTGAAACGGCGCGCGGCTGACGAGGTACGAGCTCAATGGGAGGAGAAACGTCTCAGGGAACTGAATTGTAAGAGCTGCCACTCGGTTGAGTCAGAGGAGAGTTCGGGCAGCTGCCACTCTGACAAAGAGATGAGGTGAGTTGGTCACTCTTCCGTTTTCTTCAGTTAGAGAAGAGACATATAAGACAAATAGATGAGGTGAGTTAGTCACTCTTTTGTTTTCTTCAATTAGAGAAGAGACATATAAGACAAATAGATGAGGTGAGTTGGTCACTCTTTTGTTTTCTTCAATTAGAGAAGAGAAATAGAAGAGAAGTAGATAAGGTGAGTCAGTTGGTAGGGGTGAATGAAGATGATGCCATACGAAGATATCAAATTCTTCTTTAAGAGCATAGTTCATGTCTTAAATGTCTAATATATAGAGAAATGTTATTACAGATACGCGTCAATATATCGTTATTTACTCAAATTCCTGACTTATTTGTCGTATCCATATATGTTTGCTAGGACAATATTATAATTACGATATAGGTTATTTCATTTCCGAGCTACTATTTGAATTTGTGGCTAGTAGTGTGAAATATTTTATGTGATGGTAATTAGGATGGCCAATGTGGTTCTATAAATAGTTGGAGAGAAGTGCATAAGGAAAAAACCTATACCCCTATTGGGACTCGAACCCACGACCCCCAGATAACCGGTCTGGTGCTCTACTAACTATCTAGGGGTCGTGGGTTTTGTCTCCAACTAAAATATTTAAGAAATAGTTTTAATGTAAATAATAAAATTAAATGTTATAAATGTATTTAATATTTATAACCTGTATAATTTCTAGAATCTTGCATGTAGACGGGTGCCAGGTACATTGAGGCTAGGAATCCAACATCTATTATATATGAAAATGTTCTGACTGGATTACGATCACGATTTTTACCTTTACATATTTCGTTTGGCAGTAAACATGACATGTATGAATAATTTTATGTTTCCACTATTTCGCCTGCGGCTGGTTGCAAGAATCGTCGCAAGAAAAACGCAAAATATCTGCAATGTCTTTTAGTCAAAAATTTTCTATTGTTATCAAAATAATTATATTTTATGTAATATAATGTATAATATACATTTAATGATTATTACGTAATTTATGAAATAAATAAATATTGGAGTGAAAACGAAGATTAGGCATTTGGGGATTTTCGGTTGGGGATAGAATAGCCTAACTGCCAGCCGTACGATAATGGATCAGTCAATACGGCGCGTATCCACCACGGAGCATGCCCCCCCCCCTCTCCCTCGTCATATTTGTCTAGAGCCACCTAGCTTCATAACACGATAATACAGGCAGTGAGTTGGCAGCTCTATGGATAAATCTGTCTCGGATCCAGACAATAGCTTTTAGGGCACCAAGGTCTGCACGCGATGCGCCATTAATGAACGAGATCGCCTAATGAATGAGCACGCAATAATGTCGCTGTCAAGCGATAATCAGCATCAATGTACACCTGTTATTGTGGGGCTGACACTATTGATTTCGCTGTCCCAAGCGTGAGAAGTACTCCAGCAGCTGTACAATACTAATACGTGCTTTTAGTGCATGTATCCATTTTCTACCGGGGTCTAAAGAGCCCTTCCATTGTAGTTAAGCGATGCCTTCTTCCCTGCGACATGGCTGTTTCGCTTGCTGATGGCATTCGAAGGTACTGTGTTTTGTGCTGTACTTTTCACTTATATCATTTATGAAGAGGTGATGATTTTCTACCGGGGTCTGAAGAGCCCTTTCATTGTGGTTAAGCGATGCCTTCTTCCCCACGACATGGCTGTTTTGCTTGTTGATGGCAGTCGAAGATACTGTCTTTTGTGCTGTTACTTGTCACTTATATCATTTATGAAGAGGTGATGATTTTCTACCGGGGTCTGAAGAGCCCTTCCATTGTGGTTAAGCGATGCCTTCTTCCCTGCGACATGGCTGTTTTGCTTGCTGATGACTGTCAAAAGTACTGTCTCTCGTGCTGTTAGTTTTCACTTATGTTATTGCTCACATTATGCTCTCCTCACCTCTCAAGTGTTTTGTGCTAGATTGATTTTCCCAAGTGTACTAAATGAGGCTAACCGTATCCAGGATCCAGTAAGATGGTGTTAGCCACGGTCTACTCTAGGTTATCTTTGTAACATTGATTGTCAGCCAATGTCACCCTGACGTGGAGTTCTTTTTTATGACTAGTACTGCTTGATGTTTGCTAGTGCCCGTCTTGTAAGCAGACACTATTCTGGAACAGTATACATATACTGTATGCTGAAGCTGTAAGCACACACTGTGCTGCAACTGTAAGCACACACTGTGTTGGAGCTGTCAGCACACACTGTATGCTGGAGCTGTAAGCACACACTGTATGCTGGAGCTGTAAGCACACACTGTATGCTGGAGCTGTCAGCACACACTGTATGCTGGAGCTGTCAGCACACACTGTATGCTGGAGCTGTCAGCACATACTGTATGCTGGAGCTGTAAGCACAATGTATGCTGGAGCTGTAAGCACACTGTATGCTGGAGCTGTAAGCATGCACTGTATGCTCAATCAGAAAGCATGCATTTTATGCTGGAGCTGCATTGTAGGTACTGGTGTATATGCATACACTATATGCTGGAGCTATAAGCATGCACTGTATATAGGTGCTGTGTGAATACACTGCTATTGTTATTCTCCACCAGACATAAATTATCAATATTCCAATTAATTAGGCCCCCACGTACAATGTTCATTGTCCCCCTAGAATACATGTCAAATGTCAGATATATAAAGGTTATTATCGTCTGTACACCATATTGCTGATATACACGGCCTATAACATCTATTAAATTGAAAATACCTATAGTTGCTCAGTGTTCCCCACACCCTCCTTATAGCTACATCAAAAATGACGAGGTATAAAACTATGGCATATGCCTCTCGTATTCCAAAGACATGGCACAACCGAAATCAACTTACGACGTATGGACATATTTATCCTTGCTTTAAATTTGCCAACAAAAAATGGTTCACGGTTCATAGCTTCAACACGGGAAATCTTTTATGCACCTTCCTCTCTTAATGTTAAATGAAGAAGATTCTCACGGTGGGATCTAGGGAACAATTTGTTATTGAAATGGTATTGCACCCGGCAGCTGTAAGAATATTAACATCTTTAAGGGCTGCATTTTTAGATTTATGAGTCCTATATTCTGCCCTGAATCTCCAAAATCCAAAAGATACGTTAAGTGAAATAATACATGATAAAAGATTGGAATCTATATCAAAAATAGAATATTCTCAACAGGAGACATAGAGAAAGGTAATTGGATTAGCTATTGATATATTCGCTTGTAGACCCGAATAATTTAATATCTTTTATCGTGACACGTTTTGCTTAGCTCGACGGTATTCTTTAATAATCTTCTTTATAATTATTTAATCACAAATTTTAACGCTTCGCTCGGCAAGAACGACCATCGTCGGGTGTCACGCATGCGGATTGTCATCAAATATATTCTAGTCACGGGCTGTGACAAGATTGCTCGCCTAGATTTAATACGCCGACACAAGGTGTGACAATTCCAGGCAAGGATGGGTCACAGCGGGTGTGTGTCATGGCTCGGGGATTTAGTTATTCCTGTCATAATCAGGATTAGAGCTGGTGGTGCGTGGATGGGAAGACGGGGACATATTTATTCCAAGAGTGCACCTTTTGGAATGATTAAGTAAATATGTTAGGTTCTGCACTTCAGCCCACTGACTACATCTTCTGTATTGAAAAGTTGGTTTACATGTTCAATTTTTAGATTTATGTTAGGTTCTGTGCTTCCGCCTACTGACTACGTCTTCTGTGTTGAAAAGTTGGTTTACATCTTCAATTTTTAGTTTTATGTTAGGTTCTGTGCTTCCGCCTACTGACTACGTCTTCTGGGTTGAAAAGTTGGTTTACATCTTCAATTTTTAGTTTTATGTTAGGTTCTGCGCTTCCGCCTGCTGACTACGTCTTCTGTGTTGAAAAGTTGGTTTACATCTTCATTTTTTAGTTTTATACGTCACTTCTTTATGTTGTTTTTACGTTTGGGTGTGTCCCTAAAATGTGCGATGTGGTATGTCAGTGGTTACATAGGGCCATAATAAGTGTACCACTCGGAGGGTAGAGGTAAAGGTAAAAGGTTAAGGCAAGGTTTTGGTGCTACTTTAAAATTAAATATCAGTCGCACGTACAACATTGCGTACATAGTGTTACATCACTAGGATATTTTATAATAAGTCGTAGTGTTAAAGTGCCACACTACCGCTTAGTCATTGTGACAAGATGATGCCTACGACACTTCAAAATATAATAACGATATGTCTCTAAAGCGCCTATATACATTTCGTGTAATAACTGACTAATAACTACATTAAACCATTAAACGACAAATCTTTCTCAATATTCAAGCACCAAAATCTTGCTCATTTCCTATTGTGGAAAAAATCCCTTGTTTATGCTGGTTCGAACTCGCAACCTCTCCACTGAAAGGCAGTGCTTCTAACCACTACACCACAGGCGCCAACTCTAGGTATGTTAGATATGATTGAAACACTCACGTTGTAGTATCCCCTGTCAATCTATTATCACTGACTCTGGCACGTTTTTAATTTACATGTGCGTCAATAGTGATACATCAGTAATATTACTTTCATCTTATTTCATCTTATACAGTTGATCAATGTCTGAAGCTAATGAAATTGCTTGATATTACGGGATGTGGTCGACATGAAGATGAGTCAGATGGGAAACAGTGGCCTGTGGTCTGAATCTTGTAGCCCTCGTATTGCTTATGGAACCTATGGCTTTCAGAAGACATACCAATGCGAATGGGGTCACGTACGGAACCCTAAATAGCCCGAATGTAGAGGTTATATTAATCCCCCAATATACTCACATAGCCCTCACATCTACTGACTACTTTTGCTACGTAGAAAATCTGTTTGTAATAGATTGTAAATCTTAGTCTAACTTTTCTCCAGTAACCTTTGTCTTTTTCAATGCCTGCAGTAATGATATTCGGGTTTAAAGGAACAAAGGTCGATAACTGACACTAGCGGTCTCTAAATGTTGTACTCTACCTTTAGATTCACTTTATAGACCTATATATAGGGTAGGACCTGAAGAAACATTCCTTATGTAGGCAAAGCTGTGCTTCAATAAATTTTCGTTAAATTTCCCCCAATAGTCAAATCACCGGAATTTTGTACTTTTATAAGCGAGCGTATCCGAAAGCATATCCTCGATTCCAACCACGGCACGAATGTGGCTCTAACTAACCACTTGACCGCTCATGTAGACAGTATACTAGCGTTGTGAGAACTGACTCGTTGCAGTCATCGTTAAGTGATTTGTTGACTGACATCAGACATAATGGTTCAGCATCTGTGAATAATGCGATTGTTAGACTTTATCACCGATAGTAACGATAGCAACTCACGTCTGTCTTATTGACACTGGAGAATTACGAAAATACAAAGGTAACACCTTGTTGACTAACTGTATAAGGATTGACACAAGCTTTCGTAAATCAAGTATACTTCATCAGCTGCAATCAAATTAGGGAGAAATATACAGAAAAACCCTCAACTTTGGTGGGATCGGAGTACTTAGAGAACCATATTGGCTATATCCACTAACGTTTAATAGAATACAGGGTTCGTGCTATTGCGTTTTTTTTAGGCAAAAAGGCAAAACTTGCAAATTTCCCAAAAAAACAAGTTTGGCATATTGTTTTTGCTTTTTTCTACCGTAGATAAATAGCTGTTGCACTTCATTGTATGTGATATTGTTGAATTAGTCCAGTATATTGTGTCTGCGATACGAAACCACGCACTCCTGTTGGACTCGAATGAATGTGGATATATAGAATTATGTTTACTGATGGCATTTTGGGTGCCATGTTCGCAATATTGTATGACACGAAAATTAAAGGTACCTTATTGTCTAACTAAGGTTATGTTTAACACAAGTTTTTGTGTACATGTAGGGGTGGTAACACACACGGAATATATACTGGAACAGGAAAATTGCAGATAAAACATCGAGGCTATGTAGGTACAAAGACTCGTAGTGCAGACAATAGAAAAACACAGCAAAGCCAAGAACAAAGCCAAAAAGGCATCCATGCAGCGAGTGGCTAGCTGATGACAAAACAGGGTGTGTAAACAGTGCGGGAGAAAGAGAAAAGACAAAGTGAATAAATAAGGCAGAGATCACAGTACTAGTGTATGACGGTATTTTTCTCATAGAAATATGGCTAATTCATGTTGGCTTTTTTCTCCAGTAGATAAATAGCTATTGTGTCGTATATTGTGGAATTGGTTCGGTATATCGCGAACTGTTTGCGATATAATATTACGCACTGCTGTTGGACTTGATCGATTGTGGGTACATAGAGTTCTGTTTACTGGCGGTGTTTTGTCGTAGAAATACGGCTAGTTCACATTGGCATACGCACTTTATTGAACGACAAACAGAGGAAAAGAGAGGGTGATGTAGTTGGCAAACAAAAATGTTGGAGAACGCAACTTAGGAAGAGGTGAAGATAGACTTATCTTATTTTTATTTATTTATTCAGCAATAGGTAAGCCATTCACGGTCCTATATAATGCTAGCTTATGTGGTTCACTAAACAGATGGATTAGCTTCGTTTATGAGGGGTGAGCGAGACTGGTTATTCTCAATGTAATGACTAAATGGGGAAGCAGTTAGTCGAGTGGTAGGAACAACGGACTCGTAACCGAAAGGTTGCGGGTTCGAAACTTCTCACCAGTTGACTTTTCTGCGATGATCCTCAGCGAGTCATTTATCCCCGATTGCTGGAGTAAACCCGTCTCTAAAATGGGTAGATGCTCGATATTATCC
>WURV02204890.1:0-11412 GCA_011762755.2 Epimenia babai
ATCGCTGTTGCAATATCACAAAATAACTCACAATTACTCACACAAATTGAGTGACTTTATTCACGTAGTAAATGGATTTCCGTTATATATATGTGGAAATCCGACTGATTTTTATTAAATCAAATACGAAAACTATAAATCAATACTAAAATACAACATTATGTTGACTAAAATTACAGGATACACCAATTCATACGCCCTTCATATATAGATGGCTAATGTCCATTGAATTGAAAAAAAAAACAATCGATATATCTCGTTTTTCTGGTTGTTGACACAAAAGGATAAAATTTGGCACATAAAAATAAAGATTGGCACATGCCGTGGCACCTAGAATGCAAAACCCAGCGTGAACACTGGTCCATTCTTAACTTTTCAATCCGATCAGATAATATCTCTATGCCTGATTTTATCATATCTTTATTCAACTTGGCAGCCCCCTTGGCAACTTTCACAACTGGTTAAGACCGTTCTTTATCAGATCAAATTTTCCTCTTGTTGTCTTCTCAACAGTACCATCATAAAGTTTCATTTTCACAACGCTGGGTTTTGCCCGCAAAAATGATGACCAGATAAATATTGTATAGTATAGCCTATTTATTATAAATGCTGAATGTTTCTGCAGCGGTACAAGATATGAAATGTAACAAATATTGATCTTTCTGTCTTACAGACATACTTTCACATATGATGTTAATGGGGTAGCCAATGTGCTTCTTTCAATAGCTGGAGAGAAATGCACAGAAAAAAACTCCCATCAGAGGCATAGGTTTTTACTCTGCATTTCTCTTCATTCTTATATAGAGTAATTGATAGTTTTAATATTAAATAATCGTGTATTAATACTACAAATGTGTAATAATCTAGAAAATCAGCACCTGAAACGAAATAACAGTGGACTGAAATTACAAGTTCTATAACCAGTCATGGCGCATTGTTAAATAAAAATGTAAAAAAGCACAAACCATAAAATTGCCAAACCAGGAAAACCGATTTTTTTCGCGAAAAAGGAGTCAGTCGATATTTAGCAATGCTACACTCTGAATACTTAGCAGCTGTCAGATTACTTCCTCATTGCTTGTACTCGGTCCTGGTTGCAGCTTAAGTAGGTCTAATCCGTTAACACGCTTTATTATTGAGTTATTAGCCATTTTAGTTTCCATAATATTTCATGCAGGATACATGATAATTTTTCATCTATAATTTATATTCAACTTTGTGGACTTATCCAGTCAATTGATTTAGGTTTTATGCCATTTTATAGCCCTTGTAATACCCCGAATTCAATGTCTTCTACTTAATTTTTGTAGCTTTGGCCGATAAATGTCGCCGTATGTAATAGGAGGTATAGTAAGTAATACAAGGTGTATTTTGACATGTACAGACAACAATAATTATTTTTTTAACGAACTGATCAGAGAAAAATTCACAATTTCTGGAACGAGGTTGCACTCTAGTGTAAAATTAGTCGGTAAATACGCAATACATTCCATAGGACTTGTGTCGCTTATTTCATAGTTGAGAGTTCCGTCGTGTTTCCTGTACTCTAATAAGTCCTGTGTATAATGGTGACAACATAGTCAATGGGAGATAAAGGTTTTATCATCGCTTTCTGCCCTTTATCTTGGTTACTGCGATTTGATTGGTTGAAAATCACAGGTAGCGGGACAAACGAATCACGTGACCCGCCATACAGATTTCCTTCACGCTTATCCGCCATTTTGCGGCAAACAACTTTACCCGTTTTACGAGATATTTTCCACAATTTTAACTAAAAGTACGATCATTTACGTAAAATATGGCGTCGAAAACTACAAAGAAAACCACGACCACTGTTACTACACAGCATAAAGCTTCTACACCAACAAAAGCAACTAAAACGACGTCCAGCAGTTCTAGCCGTGCGAGCACCAGTTTTTCCTCCGCATCTGGTCGAGTTCGAACACCGTCCCCTGCTCGATTGACTCGCATGCAAGAGAAGGATGAACTGATTGACTTGAACGATCGTTTAGCAAAGTACATAGACAGGGTACGTTATTTGGAAACAGAAAACTCTCGACTTGCAATTAAAATACAGGAGTCCGAAGAAGTTGTGACAAGGGAGGTAAGCGGAATCAAAGGTCTCTATGAGTCAGAGCTCTCTGAGGCACGGAGACTTCTTGATATTACATCTAAAGAGAATGCACGTCTGAAGCTCGAACTGAAGACCGTTAGAGGTGATTTTGACGACTGCAAGTCAAGGTGTGTTTACCTTTTGAATCAAACTAATGTACATATGGCATTTGTTAGTCATTTGAGCAATTTCACAAGTTATTGTACTTAGTTTTTTAGCATGATCACGAACACCCTCGGTATATTATAGATTGTTACTTATCATTAACATAGACCTTCTGCCTAATGCATTGTTATTGCGCATCTAAAGCAGTGCACATTAAAACCATAGTGGATGTCATTGGGGAATTAAATTCATGCATGCAAGTATAGGGATGGGTAGCGGTGTTAGTCTAATAACGTAGTTTAAATGATGAGAGTAACACATTTTCTATAGACTAGCTAATTTTATTGATCACAAGCTTTGGTGTAAACACTACGCTTTATGAGGTGGAGATTTCTTAAACCCCCTGTGCTATTTGGTTATACTAATCGAGTTGGGTTCAAAAGTTGTAACAAACTACCCTGACTACTGCCAGATGATGATGGTATAGACAGGTTATTATATGCCATTGCTTTTGTTGTATGCCAAGATAACTAATATATTTACCGTATGATTTCATTCTTTCTGTGCTATCAACCAAGCCTGTACTTTCATAATGTTTTTACTCCTCTGTGGAATAAACAAAGCCTGTACTTTAGTAATGTTTTTACTCCAATTACCGAGGGCTTCAAGGACAAACTTTTTTACTTTTATAATTATTAGTAGAAAGCATCCATCATAACTGGAAATTAGACTATATAGTGACTGAGTATCTACCCTAGACAGTAGTATCACTAATAGTAATGTGTTCTACACTTGGCGACAATAGTGAACACGCTTTTTAAGTCTAACTTTATTTCACAAGCTTTCTAATATAAATATTCTTCATCAAGTGATCATAATTCGTAAAGCATAGTTGATGGTGAATTGATAAGGAATATTTATATTTGAAAATTTGTTGAATAAAATTAAAGTTAGTTTTAATAAGTGCAGTCCTTTTATTCCTTATTCATCGCGAGAATGACAAAATTACCTTAACCTTATATGAGTATTTCTCAGCCAATTCATTTATATCGTATGGATTTTATGCGCTTTTGTGCGATTTCTTTTTCAGAACTCAATCAGTTTAATACATTGACCAAATACTATATAATCAAATCTGTTACTTTAGTTCTTTAAAAGTATTCTAATAAAGATGTCTTTTCTCTTACATTGTCTCTGATATATATATATATATATATATAGTTTGATCATTTGAATACTTTAGAAGCAGGCGTGTCTGAAGCGCGACATTCCTCTGTCTCTTTGTAGCCACTAATTAGACAAAATGAGCATAAATTTTATTGTGCTGTGATAAACTATGGATTCTGAAATTTTTTGTTCTCTCATCGAATGTCTTAGAACCGAATAACATAGTCATTTTCATTTTGGCCATCGTACTCTGCAGGAAAATTCAACTTTCCATGATAGTGATTCTTGACAATCTATCGCTTTCATGTTTAATAATAATAATAATAATAATAAAGCTTTATCCCTTGGTCAATAATGACAGGATAATGTCGACGACACTTTACAATGTTACTAGCTAAAAACATAAACTGATGAAGTTATGTGCAATTTGGGGAGTACTGCAATGCCTAGTGGTGGTTTTACATTTGAATAAACTTGTACAATATACACGCACTTACGCTGATGACTACTTTGAATTATCAATAATTACATGTAAATATGTAACACTGTGTGAACTAAGAAAAACTAATGAACTATGCAGTAAGTCTATGTGTAAGCATGGGTGAAGAGATGTTTGATTATCGTGAGTTTCCGTGGGTTGTTTCACGTTGAATCCCGGTAATTGCTACATCTTATTACCGCTACTATCAGCTGCGATTGTAAAATAAATAAAACCGACGGTAATTAAACCAGAAGAGCACTTATAATTAACTGTTAAATTTAAATAATAAATGACGGTAAGTTAGTCCTTTGTAGATGACGTCGCGACGTTAGTTTATGACATTTTAACTCTGACAATTGATGAACGCAATATAACTTAACCCTTAAGACATTGTTTACGCACAGAGTTGAACTCAGTCACGAGTGGGTTTTGTTTTTAAATCAAAACTAAAACTGAAGACACTTTGGACATTGCACATACCAAAAATGCTTTTGAGATCTAGTATAGTGTTATGTCTAACAACAATTAATACATGACTATGTTATTTCGATTACCTTCATAGTATTTTATTCCTGAATAATTAAATGTTTAACTGGCTAGCGGACGCGCTTCATTAACTTTACGAGGCACGTGGTACCATCAGTTTTAACTTTTAGTAGTCCAACGGGTGTTTTACTAGCATTTGGACATCGGTCATTCTTGTAATTCAAACCCTGCCCATTGGCTAAATCAGATACAAGCCATGCACTTAATTTCTGCCTGGTAATAACATGTCCGTAATCTTTATATCTGCACCGTAATGAACTCCTAGTTTCAACTAGTTAAACGTTATTTCCAGATGTGCCCAGAAGGATCGTGACCTTAAAGACGCTGAAAAGATTCGCAAGAATCTGGAAAATCAAATCACTGATTTGCAAATTCAGCTGAATGACGCGGAGAACCGGCAGGCACCCCTGGAAAAGGAATTATCCGTAAGCCTTCGTTGGTTATGTCAAACATTAGGAAGCTTATTGATTCAAGGGCCATATAATGTGAGACAATCTAAGATGGGGTTCATAGGTCTTTCTCAAAATTCACGGAAGTTTTGTCCTAGCTTCTGTCAGTATTTTTTATTGTTAATCCATAGATTTAAACTGATTTTCGACGTAGGTAACATGGTCACTGATCCTCAGCGCCGCCATCCGCCGCATGTAACAAATGAACTGTGTTGCCGTTAACATTTCTGTTAATATTTCCTCCATAGCCGCGGTTATTGTTGGCGCCAGTAGTTAGAAGCCATGCCTTTTTTTCGAGGAGTTGCGAGTTCGAACCAGTACAAACCGAGAAGTCTTTCCCACTCCTTACACAGTAGGGAATGACCAAGTTTATCGTGGTTGACTATTGCGAAAAGTCTGTCGTGGAATAGGTTATTGTGAAAGTGTCTTAGGGATATAACAAGGCACTATTGTACGTGTTACTGACATTTAATTGTAATGTAGCTCCAATATCTCTCATGTTCCTTTGTTCCCTCATGGCCGGTTGAGTTTGTTAGAACCTATTGCTGCTTTGTATGCATCTTTCTGGATCGTAGTTTTAGTTTATACTCTTAGTGGTATTACCTTTTCGCACTGCGCTTCTTTCGGGGTATTCCATTGTTTCCTAGCATTGTCTAATCGCGGTTAAAGCTGTGATTATGATACTATGGATGCATCAAATATCGTGCGTGCAGATCAACTTTGGCCTTTTAAACATATCGATAGCTTTGACATTGGCTACAGTCGAGGATCCTTTGTAAAGAACGCAGACATAAATATGTCGTTTGCACGATATATGGTTGTGTAACAGATGAACTTTTGTCTCTAACATCACTCTAATAAAGTAATTTTCGACACCTCTAACAATCTGTACGATTGCAATTTCGGCAGAACCTGAAGAATGAGGTGTCCACCCTGAGGGCGCAGTTGTTTACGGCAAAAAAGCAGCTGGAGGATGAGACGATGCTCCGTATAGAGCTGGCTAACAAGGTCCAGACGATGAAAGAAGACCTGGACCTCTCGCGTCAAGTGCACGAACAGGTGATACCTCTTATTCTATAGTTACCATAGATACCATTATTGCATTAACGTTCTGTAACAGGTTTTAACATTTATTATAGGTGTTGGTCTGTTTACTACATCATACATTGATATCTCGGGTTTACGATAACTTAGCTTCTTTCAATTTAATCGACTTCGCGGGTAATAAAATGTTAAGTACAGCATTTATAGACTGCAGATATCGTCCGATGGCGTGTCTCCGGTGCGCTCGACAATTTATGTTGAATGGCGAATTTTGCACGAATCAGCTCATTTCTTAGTTCATTTACATTTGATGGCAGCCGGTGTCGTACGTGCACTCGTCGACCCAATTCATCCTAGGCATGATCGATGGGTGAAAGGTCGCAGCTCTGAGCGGGCCAAGGCATTGTTTTTTATCGCTGCATTTTGATGTCGTCTTGAGGTTATCCGTCCTGTGTTATTGTTTTGGAATAGGCGGAGATTACGACGTTCGTTCATACAGGGTGTTGCCAATGTTACCAAAATATCATTAAGGTAGCCCTGTGCAGTTAATGTGCCATCCGTGACAAGAGGATCTGTCTGGCAATGTGTAGATATTCCAACCCACACCGTAACATTGCCACCACCAAAATGATCCCACTCAACCACACCCACAGCAACAGCAGCATAACGTTCTCCTCGACGACACTACACACGCACTCGTCTGTAGAGGGTGTGAAACACAAAAATAAGATTCATCCCTGATTACAACTGTGCACACCATCGCTAATTGGTCCATCGGTGATGTTATCTTGCCCATGCGGGTCTTTGCTGAAATCACAGAGAGTAGACCCATCAGAAGGTCTCCGGCATCTTAATCCCTCAAAATATTGCGAACCGTCTGACCACTTATTCTCTCCTGGTGTCGACCAGGAGTTTCTCTCGCCGTGCGAGTTGCAGTTCTTGTCTGATGTCAACGATGTTTGACCACCATATAACGGTCTTGTTCCTCGGTCGTTACACGCGGTCTTCCGCATCCCGGTAGATCCGCGGTACATTCAGTGTTGTTATACCGCTGCTGCAGTCGTCCTTATGGTTCCTTCATTAGCATTCAATTCAGCCGCAGTTTCACTCGATGTCATTCCTGCTTCACCCATACAAATAGCTCTCCCTCTATCATGATTACTTTAACGTGGCATTATTGACAATATGACAATACCTGTCAACAGAACAATGATCAGGTGTGAAAATGACATTGTGGTACCGGCTTACATATGAGTAATCAAAATGTCGACCAGGTCATCTTCTGTCGGCAATATCATAGGCCCATAGGCTTATACTGCTATAAAGTATACTCACTAGTAATAATGAAACAAGTGTAAAATATTGCCCGAGTTAAATGAATATTGCCATATACTGTACCGGTTTTCGGTACAGTACTGTACCTGTACTTCGTGGTTTTCACGAACTTAAATTCCACGCGAAAATTTTATTTTATTTTACAAACTTTTTTGAGGGGAATCGTTTTTAAAACTATATGAATTAAAAAAAATCGGTTACTTTGATTCGCGAAATTAAAATCCGCTCTAAGTACGTATCAGCCCTAGATCGCGAAATATAGAACCCGTGAAATCAATAACCCGCAAAATCCGTAACCGATATTTAGGCCGGATATATCTTTTTTATAGTATATATATGCCATATGTGTTTTTTACATATAGGTTCAGTACAATCTTCAATACAATTGGGACGACTCAACTGTAAACCACCTTAGATCATTCCTAACGATGGTTTCAGTGGTGTATCAATTCTATTTTTACTCTACTCTCTGAGCTACTAGCCTTTGTACAAACGGGTGCACCTCATTTAGTATGGCGGTCAGGACCGCGTAATTAAAACCACCGAGCGTGGGTGGATAATTGACCTTTGTACATTTGCACCAGTTCTTTCAAGAAGTGAAATGCAATACATTTGATTTAACCCTTAGCACTCTGTTGTCGACAAATTGTATTGTTATAGGAATGTAATGTACAGTTGTCAGTGCATTAAGGGTTAAAGTTCACTAAAACACTTTATATCTGCATGTATATACCATTTAATATGTATATGTATATACCTTTCATGTATATACCATTTAATAGCGTTAATGGGGTTTAAAACTATTTACACAATGCGTGGTCACAGGTTTTGAGGTATTTTTTGCTCAAACAACACCGCAAGTTGTATACTGACTGGACCCGTTATCAATCCAGCTTCATCTCGATTTTGACGAATAAACTCTCCCGCCCTTTTCCCAACCACCTTTCAGGGATGAATTCAGAAAGACCGATTCGGATGTAAAAAATCAAAAAGATTAGCATGCATGATTATTTGCGGGCTTATTGTATACCAGGCCACATTGAATAGTATAACCTTTCATGTCGTTGCCCCGTACAACACGTGCGACTATTGATGAACTAGCGTATTCGCTGTATCACTTTGGGTTTATTCAGGCATAACATCATTTGTTATTATCTGCATTCCTAACACGCCACTCTATTTGAATGACTAGTGAAATGTATTTGAAAACGTGAATGTATTTTCCAGTCGGATTTTTGTATAGCTTGGATTAATTATGGATTGGCAATCAATGTTAACTCCCGCGACCCCATACTGCTAGATTATTGTATATATATTTAATGTATTCACTCAGAATATTTCCGGTTTCAGCAGGATCAGAAATTAGCCTAATTATATGCGCGTTGTATGAGAGACAAGCTATCCATACGTATCACCCAACCTGTACCTGATGACGAGAAAATAAATTATTTTTTATCATCTTAGAAGAATACCAATTTTTTTCGCGTTACATTTTATGTCGGAAAGGGGCTAATTATTAATGTTTTAAATAAGAATATGTTAATACAATTCCCCAATGTCTAAAACTGGTCAGTAAGAGTCTCACTAAACCGGCAAGTGTATCTAGTACCACATAAGCATTTGTCAATTCTTCCGATTGTCTCAATTGCCGGATTGCTATATTTGACATGTATTTTGTGTAGATATTTCTGGGCTCGTTGTGATACGGGAGAATGTCCAGAAAATTACAGAAATGCGGCTTTGTTTTTAGTATCACCTTCGGTGTAGCACCACATAAGCCATTTGCAGGTCATGTCAAAGGTCATGGGTAGACACCAAACAAAATTTTTCCCGTTTTCCTCGTACTTCCTGAAATGCTTCGGCCATCTCCCATTCCAGTTGCAAGGCACGAACAAATCTTAAGCTTGCTTTGTTAAAATGGGCTATCAACACCTGCCCATTCCAAGATTCGATTCGATTCTGTTAATGCATACAATATCCATCAATATACTACTAGTACGCTCTAAACAAAATAGGTGGGGGCTCAGTGTCTGTTAGGCTCTAGACTATCTCTTTAATGTCGTGCGTTCGACACCACATGTTGGTTGGTTTTCCCCTGATCTTCAAGTCATTTATCCACAATTGCTTTGCTATAATCGGTTGGATGTCATCCTTCTGAGTTATATGCGATGGTCAAAGGTATTGTATCTGAGCTTTTATTTAGAAACCGCATCTGAGAAGCTTTATTGGCTTACACTTGTGGTCTGTTATGGGGTTATTGCAATTACACATTCAGACAAAATCATAAATCTTAGAGAAATCTTTATATAAAACATCTTCAGTAATAATCCCACATTTCATAACATACAAATTTGTAACACTACGCATTGAATGCTATTACATTAGCATGGTTATACTTTGCATGCTCGTGTCGCCGGTGTCCCTACCCCACCGTCAACCTACTCTCGCATGTTGCTACATATGATTGCGTGTCACTCCAGGTTTTTTGGGTGTCATATTGCCACCTGTCGCTCAGTGCACATCGTCATGTGTCACTATTATGTCGCTATACACCACCGCATGTCACAACACATCGTCACATATCACTATTGTGTCGCTATACACCTCCTCGTGTCACCACAAGTCACAGCACATCGTCACATGTCACTATTGTGTCGCTATACACCACCACATGCCACCACAAGCTACAGCACATCGTCACATGTCACTTTTGTGTCGCTATACACCGCCACATGCCACCACAAGTCACAACACATGTCACTATTGTGTCGCTATACACCGCCACGTGTCACCACAAGTCACAACGCATCGTCACACATCACTATTGTGTCGCTATACACCACCACATGTCACCACAAGTCACAACACATCGTCACATATCACTATTGTGTCGCTATACACCACCACATGTCACCACAAGTCACAACACATCATCACATATCACTATTGTGTCGCTATACACCGCCACGTGTCACCACAAGTCACAACACATCGTCACACATCACTATTGTGTCGCTATACACCGCCACGTGTCACCACAAGTCGCGATACATCGTCGCATGTCACTACATCCCACATCGTGTTACTACGTATCGCCGCAGGAACTGAATGAGACGAGGAGCCGTCTGTCGACGACGTACGAGGAGATAGACGGTCGGGTCCAGGAGGACTACGACGCCAAGCTCCAGGAGGCCTTGCTGCAGATGAGGCAGGATCAGGACATCCAGGTGCAGGTGGCCAAGGATGACATCATCAGCATGTACGAGACCAAGGTAGGTTCTAGCGTTGACACGAGTACCCGGGTACTACTCGGGTAATTGTGTCACACACTCGGGTACTGCGGGTGTTTTTTACTGTATCAGAGTTTGGCCCGAATTAACATTGAATTAACGCGGAAAACATTGTTAAATGACTTCAATAACCACAAAGCAGCGTAAAATCTGTACCAAAGTAGACCAATCAAACCCTTATAATCGCATTTGTGAAATTTGCAATAATTCCAATGAATTCCACTGTCACACAAAATGCAATGGTGTGTTGACATATCCATGATTTCGCAATTTTAAGTTTCTAAGTAAGGGAGATTAACAGTGGTTCACATCACGGTACGTCCATGTTTCCATAACACCCAGAAACATTGGTTAGCTTAGGAATACGCATTATTTTGTTTTAGCTAACTCATTCGTCATTTGATTAGTGATTAATAGCAAAAAACTAATTGATGATAGGGGTCTCTTATTGCACAGTACTAATAATGAGACAACCCGACCAGCCAATTGTGACTGGCCGAGACGACCCGACCAGCCAATTGTGATTGGCCGAGACGACTCGACCAGCCGAGTGTGATTGGCCGAGACGACCCGACCAGCCAATTGTGATTGGTCGAGATGACTCGACCAGCCGATTGTGATTGGCCGAGACGACTCGACCAGCCGATTGTGATTGGACGGGCTGCTACTAAAATCATTATCAACCCCATATACTCTTTGCACGGCAAAATAGCATAGTTACGTTCGCTTGGGTGGGGGAGATGCGGTATTGACTCGCTCGTCGATGTGTCGACAGCTCCAGGACCTGGATCGGCAGTCCCAGATGAGTAACGACGCGGCGGCGCGTGCCCGGGCTGAACTCACCGTGACGCTGAAGAAGTGCGATTCGTCCTCCGCCGAGAT
>WURV02204901.1:0-11412 GCA_011762755.2 Epimenia babai
ATATCTCCGCAGTGAGCCATAAAGGTGTTACCACTTAATTTGCTTAACGTGCACCGGTGTATAGTATTCATATGCGTAGAGTCCGTGGGATTTTGGCATTCAAGGCATCGGAGGAGAAAATGAAAATGCGAAGTTTTCTTCGCAGCTTATCCATAGTAGTTAATGATGGTCGTACTTGTAATATTGCTTTATTATCCAGTATAGACTTTAGAATGACGGATGGGTGACCGCCTGGCTGAATTACTGAATGATTAAACGAATGAATAAAATAATTTATTGATATAATTATTCTCACGGCAAATTTCAGTTGCGATCTTTCGCTATAAGAAACTCACTTTGTCGTAGTCGGCATCGATGCTTTCGCCGCTGACTTTAGGCAAATACGCTTCCAGAGAAGCTGCCGATATCGATGAGATAAAACACACGACGAACAAAAGCAACACGCCAAACGCCTTAGCCATTTTCACTGGACGAAAATCTGTCTGGAAAACAGGATGATATGGCAGGTAAGACACAAAATGCGTCGTCACATTCCTTTACAGTGGAATGAAATGAAATTTTATAGATTTATTGTGCCCTTTTAACACATGGCTATCAAAGACACTTTACAAATTTATAGTTGTTATGATTTACTAGAAACACATCGAATACGGTTCAAAATCGAATAAATCGAAAGTAAAAAAGGGCATATACAGTAAGATCACATATAGAGAAAATATAACTAAAAATATAACATTATCAGGTTAACTGATTTGCATCGTCGCATTTTACACATTTTAAATTTATTATTATTTAATATAAAATATTCATAATTGTTGATGATAATGGAGGTAGCCAACGTGGTTCTGTGAATATATTCTATTGCTACCCCCATTATTATCACATGAATATGGAAAACACCGCAAAAATCAGCCAATCAATTTATAGTCCATCACCATGCTTTTTACAGATATTTGTGTATATCGCTGGCTAGGATATACGACCTTTAAACATTAGCGCTTCTAAAAAACGGTGTTAAATACCTAAATGCACGGAAGAAAGATTGCCCCTTTAGCTCAGTTTTTGAAGCACCGGACCGGTTATCCAGAGGTCGTGGGTTCGAGTCCCCTCAGAAGTATAGGTTTTTTCTGCGCATTTCTCTCCTCATATTCTTGAGTAAATCGTACTTTTCGAAATTATTACATAAGCACACTTCCAAATGTAGCAATATATTTAGACGCAATATTGGAGCTTTTTCGCTGACTAAAATATGTAAGAAGTATACTTTAAATACCAGTGTGCTCAGTCACGAATGGGTCTGAAATGCATAAATGCGCAATAGCCAGTCTGCACCTGGAGCTCAGATGGTCGAGCACTATACCGCTTATTTGGAAGTCTTTGGATCGGGTTCCATCAAATGCAAGACATAAATGTATGATATATGTAGCCGTATTAGTCTTGTAAAGTAAAAGAAAATGAGGTAACACCTTTTGAGACTAATTGAATTTATTCGTAAACAAGCTTTCGCCACTATGTAATATGCTTATCCAGGCGTATCGAATGAACGTTATCATTCTATGAGCCTGAAGAAGCATATTACATAGTATATGCGACAGCTAGCTTATTTACGAATAAATTCAATTAGTCTCAAAAGGTTGTTTTCTCATTTTACTCTTATCAAATGCAAGGTTGTTCAGCGAGCAAGTATACGCTTTGATTATATAATAATCTACTTTTTAATAATGCCTATGTACCGAGTTAACATGACCGTCGCAAGAACGAGCATAAGTTTTATGTGTCACGTGACTTACCTCGAATGTCAATATAAACGGGATTCGTGCGTGGAAATTGCGACTTTGTCGCTTCGTCGAAGCGCACCACGTTTTAATACCTTTCCCCGTAACGATTAACGTAACGCCATTTAGGTTCGGCGACTGCACGGGTCAATTATGGACCAGCCTCCGGGTTGGGTAATTGCCTACACCCACTGTCCCATCATTAACCAGCGGCTGATAAAAGCCTAAATAATTACAACCCCCATAAAATTTGTTTACGATGCCTCTATTTTAACAATTCGTAGTACGATGATGTGTACTTAGCGTAATTAAACAATTCAGACATCTCTAATTTCTCTCATCATACCGGCCGTTACGTCAAATAAATCGGGGGCGATAGTCAGACTCGAGCGATCAATGGGGTCACGGCACCAATTTCGTAGTAGAATTCAGCTTTATCGGGATAGGCCAGGATGTTACTTTTGGCGTTAGGGAATTTGTTATTGTGAAAGGTTGGTTTTTGTCTGCGCTAACCCTTTTTTGTTATTACAATTAACAACAGTACAATGCTTTGTTCCTGGATGCACTGATGTTAACGGCCATAGATTTCCCAAGGAGCAGCCGTAACGCCGCAAACAATGGGAAGTGGTTATATAACGCGATTCCACTGGAGAAACCGGTCGGATTTGGACACCGGGTCCATGCGCTAGGGGGTACATGAACTCCTTCGATGAAATGATTATATTAGCCGAGACTGTGAGAGGTTTGCTCAAAGTGCAGTGTGTAAACGAAGCCTATCTTTGTACTATAAACTTATGTTAAAATAAATTACTAATATTAAATTTATACCATAAATTAATTAAATAATGGCCATAAAGGTTTTAGCGCCGATGATTTCCTTTTTACCATTTTTGATTAAAATAAAAACACCAAAATTTTTAAAAGAGAAATCGGAATTTCTGTGCTGTAACTTTGAAAGATAGGAAATTTGCAAGCAAACAGTTGCATCTAGAACGAATAATTGGTTTGGCCAAATCATACAAGTTATTAAAAGTTCTCTTGTCTCAAGAAGAAACATCATACTTAGAATCGTACGTAGCCTCAGCTTTTTCCATCGCTGCCATTAACTGTCCGAGTCACTTCCGGCCGATATCTATTTAAGGAAAAACAAAGGGCGATAAACGCCGGGGCCCGATTAATCCCACGACAGAGTTAGCTGTGCACAGTTACTAACTACTAAAAGCAAACAAACAACGCACTAGTGTGGGGGGGGGGCACTTAAACGAGTCATCTATTCCATAAATGTCGGGTATCGACGATCTATAGTTTACGATGTCGAAAATCTTATCTCCGATAAATATATAGGTTAGTCCAATTATAATGATTAGTAAATGAAATATCTGTGCCAATATACCCTTATAATGAGAGATAAGACATAAGAGAGATTAAGACATGAGAAAGATTCAACTCCGCTCTACTCTTTAATGCTCTCCTTCTTGACATCAAAACATCCCCCACTCTCAACATCTTCAAGTCCAAACTCAAAACCCTCCTCTTCACTCATTCTTACACATAGAGTTACTGCATAGTTCCTTAGTTTTTCTTAGTTCACAGAGTTTTATATATTTACATGTAATTATTCATAATTCAAAGTAGTCATCAGGGTAAGTGTGTGTATATTGTACAAGTTTATTCAAGTGTCAAACCACCACTAGGCATTGCAGTATTCCCCAAATTGCACATAACTTCATTAGTTTATCTTTTTAGCTAGTAACATTGTAAAGTGTCGTCGACATCATCTTGTCATTATTGACCAAGGGATAATACGGCACTCTAAATAAAGTTTTTTATCATAAAGGTCGAGACGTCGTATTCTTGGACAATGTACTTTATCCCGATTGCTCTGGTCGACTCAGCCATAAAATTACGACCGGTGAAATTTCTCTGTGGCAACGCAATTAAATTTATAATTATATGCACTGGGAAAGTAAATTTGTGAGTGGCTCACCGGCGCCTGTTATAGAGGTGCAACTCGTGTGAGTCATAGCTAACCGCCATTTGCCAAGCAGCGGAAGCGGCTTTAAAGTGCGGGTTGTTAATGCCTATTTATTTTTTTCTTTTTTGTGTTCCGATATGCTATGGTCAAAAGACAACACATATAAGACGACTTTCGTTTTACAATAAGTGACTCTGATTGGCGGCCCGCTGACGGATTGGGTTGTTCTTTTTAATAATATATCGTGTTCCCATGTATTATAATACCATGTAATAGAATTATCCCGTTGAAATTCCTGTATTATAATATCATTTAACAGAATAATCTTGTTTACACTCATACATTATCATACCGCTTATTAGTGTAATCATGTTTACACCCCTATGTTATCATAGCTCTTACCACTTAATAGAATAATTCTGTTAACAACCCTATATTATCATACCGGTTAATGGAATAAGTTTAACACCTATATATAATAATACCATTTAAAAAATAATCCTTTTAATACGATACCAATCTATTTTATATTTCTACGAACATTTATTTAGTGGTATAACACTGTTGTTAGTGCATACCTGTTAACAAAACTATGCTTTTATCATAATAAACATAGAATAATCAGGCTAACATCACTCCTTTTAGTGAAAGCATCATGCTTACATCGTTTATATCGTACTTTTTAATTCGACAAACTTGTTGGTATAAATTTCAGGGAAAATCCTATTGATATCGTCGTGTACCTTTGAATGGAACAAAAGTGTTTCTAGCGCAATTTTCGTAATCTCATTTTCACTTATCTATGCTCATGCGTTTCCGAATTTACTATTTCTATGTAATGTGTTTTTGTCCTTAGCCAGGGTAGCTACGATATTATCTTGAATGCTTTTTATCGGACCGACAAAATTTACGCGGATGCGAAGAAAGTACGTACGTGGATTCTCGTTATGTCCCATTGTGATTGCTTGCCTACTTTTAAGCGTAAGAAACGCCTCGATCACACGGACTCGATAATACGAAAGAAAATGTATAGCCACCCAACGTCTTGTGCATTTATGAATACGCGATGCCAACTCGTTGGAAAGTTTGACCTTGTCTCCTATCATGCACGCCTTTTACAATGTAAATATATCAATAATCATATGTCCATACTTTTATTTCTTTTCATTAATATTTAGGAGAACGAACCTAGCTTTAAGTTTGAAATATTAGAGGTTTACAGATGTTTAGGCAAATGAAAATACGTATGTCAATTTTTATTTGGCTGTAGTAAGTTTCGTTTCTGAGGTGGAGGATCGCTTGGGCATAATCCGACTGTGGCCGCCATTCATAATAGAAACAAACATATAGAGGGCTATTCGCACAGTCACCCTTGCGTTGTCCGTACGTGTTTCATACACGATAACACTGGTTTTATCATTACTATATATCATGTGATTAATAAGGGGGCAGCTGGCGTAGTGGTTAGAGCGCTTGACTTTGAATACAAGGGTCCCTGGTTCAAATCCCGCTGTAACCAGGATACTAACTGTGGCGTTTTTCGGGTTGAAAGCGCCTAAAACCCCATTGCCCATGGGGGTCTGGGTAGCCCTTGCAGTGTGGTTCTATGTCGCTTACCTCTCCGCTATGTCATCATCTCATTGTAAATATCCATTGACCTTCCATAGACCTAGCGGAGTGTGCGATATATGTAGCTCGTATGTAGACATCTGAAACCAGTGGCGTGAATAGAAAGAGGTTAATTGTCTGCCCAGACTCGGTGGATTTTTCACATTAGGTGTTTTCCCCCACCCCTTATAAGTGAGCCTAATCAAATTGTCGTGTTAACTACATAGGCTAGCTTTGTAAAGGGTCATAAATGAAATTGGCCCACAAAACGATTACTTCGGTAGTCAGCCTATAAATAAATAAATAAATAAATAAATGAATGTGATTAATAAAATTGTTTTCACACATTACTTATCCCCTTCTTCTTTTTCTGCTAACCGATCTACGGTGTACGAAAGAAGACTTTCGTCTGTGTATTTTCAAGGAGGAGCATTCCTGTAGAGGTTTACTTGCGTGTTTTTTATGTAGTTATCGCGGTAAGAGAGTGGTTTTATGGTGCACCCAATGGGATGAGGTTGTCTATCGTATATTACTTTATTGTTCCATGAGATATGGTTTTTGTCTGGTAGCAAGTTCTTGAGATGGAAAGCTAGCGGTCATTTGGGTATTAGCTAGATTTGTTTTAATTAGATTTAAAAATTAAATTGTGATAAACTTGTGGAATACAGAGAGAATTCGATGGTGGGTGGTGTTATATGCTGGTGAATAAAGGCAGGTCTCGAGATCAGACCCATCCTTAATGCTGAGCTACAGTACCAGTTTTCAGAACGGACGCCGCCTTGCTCATTTATACTAGCGGAACAAACAATCATTCGTGCAGATGTACACCAATACTGATCGGAGCTCTCTAACTGATAATCGTGATAAAGACTCCACTATTCAACGTCCTTGATAAATGTGACCTAAAACCGCAATGATAACCTAGAGTATATGCAGTTGTTCGTAAGTTTTGCTACAGTTTCACGCACAGTTCTTAGTATTAGTATAGTTGCACTGTCCACTCGCACTCCATGTTCCTTCTTATCTAAGATATTCGGGCCAAGACCGCCAACGTGTACGCATGCTCCTAATTTACACCATGTGGCCAACAATATAGCTATATTTGATGATTTTTCAACGTACCTAGTCTATCCGACTTAGCTTCCTAATATTTTCATCGGTGTAATATGTATTTTATCTAGTCATGAAGTAACAAGGTAAGCATACAGTTTGACCGAAAACAATACCAGCGATCGTCGGCGGTCTGCAAATTTCCTGAAGGTAATTGATTAACCCTCGAATTGATTATTTGAAGAAAAAATGGCGGCTGACGGTTTTGACGATCTTTTAATCGAGATTGGAGAAATGGGACGATACCAGTGTTGCGTTTTTCTCCTAATTTGTTCTTGCTCGATTATCGGGTCTTTCCGTGCCAATATCGCCGTGTTTCTGACCCCCAACGTCGCCTACAGGTATGGCTACATAATTTTCTAATAAGACAAAAATAAATACACTTGCTGATATAAAATTATACATTACATTTGTAGAGACACAAAGACAATATACACACTCATAGATCCTCTCTGTTTTTTGTGTGAGTTATCGAACTTCTCCCAGAGCTTCTGAGATAAACCACATAACCATAGAATTTCTCTAAATACATGAATTTGAGGATTTCACTAACTATAGAAGCAGACTATCGTATCTAGAAAAGCATCTCGATCTGATCAAGGACGTGGAATTCTCCATCTCGACATTTGCTCATTGCAAGAAACTAAATCGACCATAGCAACGGACAACTGACAATATATACTTTCTTTCAATAAAGATATTTGTAATAAATACCGTATCATCCTACTACCCACGACCACCAGACATTAGGGGAGGGTTTCTTTGTCCCAGAGACCATCGAGATTATACGCGACTGGGGTGTGAGCGACCGTATCGGTGTCCCAAAACAAAGCCATGACAGCTGTTTGTGTAGACGGACAACATAAGTACGCACGACGAACAAGATGCAACGATTCGGATGATCACACCACAGACACGGTCAAGAACGCCCATCATTTCAAGAGAAGCGATTTACCATGATAACGTGGTGGATTTCATTTCAAAAAATGTCCATGCAATCGATATGATGAAAAAGAGAGCGCCAGCATTACTAGAAAAAATGGAATTTGTCGATGAACACTGCGAAAACGGAGAAAACAACTCTCATTAGAGAAAGCAACTGTAAAAATGAAATTTGGCGAAAGAGTCGCAAACTAGGCTCACTTATTGGTGATTGTGAAGACCTAGACAGACGTAAACAACTCGCAAAAATTGCTTATAAAACATGAGGAACTTATGGATGCGGCGAGAACACGCCAATGAAAGACTACGCCTTCGTCTATATAAAGCATACGTGAAAACTATCTTGGCCTACAACCTGGGTACGTGGGGATTGGCGCGCCATGATGAAAAGCGTCTTGAAGCCTTCCACCGGAAACAGTTGCACTTGCTGCTTGGAGTACACCACCCAGATCACATCGGCAACTCGGATCTGTACAACCGGTGAAAATGTCGTCGAATAGGTCTTGCTTGATATGGTCGAAGCACGTTGCAAGTTTTTTGGGCATATTCTCCGACTGGACGACAAAGTTCCAGCTAATGTTGCACGGCATCACTACTTCAGCGACGGTAAGGAAGGAGAAAAATTTCGTGGTAAACCACGCACGACGCTGGCGACGAAGATAAACGAGAATATAAATCAATGGTCGCATTTGAAATCAAGGAAAGTTAAAGCTCAGCGGGTCGTGATCATAATTATGTCATAAAAGTGACAATAGCCGGGGAGGGGGGAATAAACAAACTTGAATCCGTGGATGATCTGCACGCACTAAGGAATCTTGCTGCCTATCGTGACCAATGGAATAACTTTGTGTACAGAATTTTGGCATCGGCCTCAGCAACCCTAGCATAACATGTCTTGGGACGAAAATCGGGCTTTTAGATGAAAATATCATTAAAAACGAATAATGAATTTAGGATCAGTATGATGAAAAAATGTTTTTAATGATTAGGCATTAAATAAATTACAAATGCATATATTTTCAAATACAATTGCAATAATAATCATACCAAAATATTTATTCACCAATATATCAATGAATTGAGATTAATCATTATTGTCTTACAAAATAAAAAAACATATTGAGAACTGCAGCAAAGGGTTTATTTGGCTAGTATATATATATATATATATATGTAATTTTTATGTATATGTATATGTACATATACATACACATATGTATATGTATGTATAAGATCTATATGTATGTATGTGTAAATGTGTGTTTATGTTTCTGTCGGTGTATATGTATGTGTATTTATCTGTTTTTATGTGTATGTATATGTGTGTACATATGTATATAATATATATGTAAATGTGTATATATATATATATATATATATATATATGTGTGTATATAAATAAGTGTATGTATATGTGTCTGTATATGTATGTATAGGTATAGGTGTATTACAGATTGTGATTCATGAGAAAAAGAAAGTTTGTTTCAATTCACCCCGTAGGTGCGCTATCCCCGCGATGACTTTAGCCAAGGCGGGACTCCCGGCCGACGCGGACGATTCGTTTCTGCCACGAAACGCGTATATTGCGACGTTACTAAATGACTCGGTGCCGCTGAAGTACGACAACGCCTCGTGCGGATGGCGGTACGCCGAATGTGTAGCGTACGGCCCCAACGGGACGGAGGTGCCGTGTAACCACTGGGTTTTTGATCGGTCCATCTACACAGCCACGGCCACAGAGGACGTGAGGCACTAGTCGTTTTCTTTAAGCAAATTAATGGTCAACTTTAACATTAAATATACATGTAAGACTTTTAAACCGCTGTAAAATGGCGGTTTACGCGATAGTGCAGGGCGTTGCTCTGTGCCATCAACACTCAAGAATGCTGCTTCGCGATATCAATGCGTATAATTTTATATCTGTTAACATTAACTTATACTAGATAACGCGAATTTATATTTATTAAATCTGTTGTCTTATAACATTAAGTTTAAGAAGCCAAAATTGATTAGGGCGCAGGTCAGTGGTTTGCACGATAGTAATAATTCACGAGGAGAAACCTATTGACTGAGACAGTTTCAGCTAGCTTTTTAAGATGCCGATGGTTGCTTGACAACGGGTTTATCGTAGACAAAAAAGAGCGACTCTTCAGTGCTACTTCCTTCAGCAGATAGAGCACCGGCAGAAACAAAAGATGGAGGTTTAGGATCCCGGTAGTACAGTTGTGTATTCCTCTTGTATCATAGGTCAAGGTATTTTATCCCAGTTGCTCTTAGTCATAAGTAAGTAACATATTCATATGTAACAACACGAAAAAAAGCGAGGTTTTGTTGCTACTTTATAATAAAATGTCAGTCGCCCGTCCATTGCCCTGTTACAACCCTAACATATTTTTATAAGTAACCATTTCACGGCAAATCTTTCTCGATATTCAAGCACAAAAACTTGCTCATTTCTTATCGTGTTTATGAATATACGAATTAAAATAGGGTGAGAAAGTAAATTTATCAGGCCTTGCCATAGAGCTGCCTTCCCCAGATGACTTAGAAGCAGTGATTTGATGGGCTTATTAGTGCGGTAAATTAATGTCGCAATCCTCTTTTTAGTTTGTAAATTGTGAAAAATCCCAGCCTCACTTGCAATATGCAAGTACACCCTGAAGAAATTTTATCACTGTCTACTTTACGAGAATCCTCCTCAGAATCGAAGGACGATTGGTCATTTCCTGCTGAGGCAGGAGCAAAAAATCTTACGAACGGAGTAGAACTAACAAACAACATCCTATCCTGAAGCGCGAGGTATCACCCACTGAACTATTGGCGTTGACGTGAACGTAGTACGCATATCAAATAAAATAACCACACCTCTAATAGTTGACGTTGTTTATATCTTAGTTTGAGATGGTGTGCGATTGGGCCGACTGGAGACGGTACTCAATGATGGCACCCATGGTCGGGATGCTACTAGGATCGCTCATCATCGGCAGCTTGTCTGATAGGTACCGCTATTCCGCTAATATACATCGCCTACAGCTCAGTTAAATACGCCTGAAACAGGTTTCACTGACTAAATTTGGAATGGCTAACATGAGTAAATTTGGAATGGGTAACATGAGTAAATTTGGAATGGGTAACATGAGTAAATTTGGAATGGGTAACATGAGTAAATTTGGAATAGGTAACATGAGTAAATTTGGAAGGGGTAACATGAGTAAATTTGAAATGGGTAACAGAGTAAATTTGAAATGGGTAACAGAAAAGCTCATCGTTTTTTGTAATCTCAAGTATCAGGTTGATGAATTTGTGATTTTACCTATGATCTGTGACGCGTGCATTCATTTAAAACGTTGGACAGGTCTTTTGAGTCAAACAATGTGCGAAAACAATACCTTGTGTGATGTTTACGCAAGACAGACAGACGGAATATATGTTAGGTACCAACAAGATGGTGGTTAACCCTTAGCACACTGACAATTGTACATCACATAACTATTAAAATACAATTCTCCGACCACAGTGTGCTAAGGGTTAAGAAAACCCCAATGAAGTTGAACAAGAGATTACGCAAACATCCTGTATCCATGCCATGTAATCTCTTCTTTATAGCCACATGACCTTATGTGTTACCATTAATAGGTGTAAAGATGCACATGTGATTTGGTTATTTGTTGCTTATTTAAAGATTTGCTCCACAAGTTGGTGTTCAATGTTTGCGTGTGTTCAGGTACGGGCGCAAACGCGTTTTCGTCGTCACCAACTTTCTCTCGATCGCATTAGACATTTTATGCACGTGGGCGCCTAACCTTGCCTACTTTGCGGGCTACCGACTGGCGGTCTTGACTGTCGCAATGGGAATGTATTTAGCTCTGTTTGTTCTCGGTAAGCGGTAACGTACCTTAACCTTTATTCTGATACGATAATAGTACCTTTACACTATGCGATTTGTTGAACAACATGTTGGCCAACTTATCGAAACGTAGTTTGACGTTACCTTCACACTGT
>WURV02204912.1:0-11412 GCA_011762755.2 Epimenia babai
CGTGTACGGGGGTGGAGAAGGCCGAATGAGCGATATTCTAATGCTGCAGTTGTTGAAAATGACAGATATGGCGGCTGCTCTGTCATGGTCTGGGATGGCATCACTACCACGCATTCGAAAACGGCTCGCTAACTGGTGTCAGGTACCGCGATGAAATCCTCGACGAGTTTGTGAGGCCATTGGCTGTTGAAATTGGTCCAGTCTGTTCTGATGGATGATAATACCCGTCATCGTGAATGAGTACCTTAGGGATAAAGGAAGTAACAGAATAGACTGGCCAGCTCGTTCACCTGATCTTAATCCCATTGAACATGCATGGGACATGCTGCAGGCTGCCATCTCTCCGCAATGATCAACCTGGCATGCTGCAACAGCTCAGGGATCTGCTATTGGACTCATGGACCAATATCCCCCAACAGAACCTGCGTCACCTAGTCGAAAGCATGCGCGGACAATGTCAAACAGTAATTGACAGCAGAGGAGGTCACACACGCTACTAATCCAGGTTTTGTGAAAGAAAAACACAATGTTTCTGTGTTTTCTGGAATTTTTAGAATGTTTTATTTTTTTTTTATTTTGTGCAAAAACAACATGTCAGCTTTATTTGGTAAATTTGTTAATTTTGGTCTGAAACGATACACATACTGATGGAAGAGTTGGTACTGTTATTATAGAAAGCTATTACAAATTACGAGATATTTTGATGTATATAGATATATATATGGGTGATCCTTAAGTTTTAAGTAGTATATATTGAATATAGTTGACATCCTTTTACAACTGAAAAATTATTTTAGCTTAATAAATGTTATTAAGT
Source organism: Epimenia babai (assembly GCA_011762755.2). Taxonomy (NCBI): domain Eukaryota; kingdom Metazoa; phylum Mollusca; class Solenogastres; order Cavibelonia; family Epimeniidae; genus Epimenia; species Epimenia babai. The sequence goes on from WURV02204912.1 coordinate 818, forward strand.
CTCCATATCTGTTACATATTCATTTTTAGTACTCACTGATACTCTAACTTGTAAATTTTGAGGAAATGCATGATGTTTTTGTCTTTTCTTTACACTGCCATTAGTTAACTAAGTCACCCCATGAAGTACCATGTATACTGTTATTGTACATGTTATTGGTAAGGCCATTTTCTAGTTTAGCAGAACATGAGTTAATACATAAAGCAATTACATTCTACATGGACTTTATAGTCTATTCTCCTGGAATGGATCACTTATGCACTGATCACTTATGGAGGATTCATTTATAATATATGGAAAACATAATTTTAGATCTATCGGCTCGATACTGACAATGAAAACAATCTACCGTAATTTACCCACAATTAAATCACAGTTATGTACCCTTGTGTCTTTAACTAAACAACGCTTAGGTAGATATTTCTGGCAGTCGTAAAAACAATCAATGCGCCGATGTTGTCAAATGTGATATCTTTTCTTTCGCATCGTGCTGAATACCAACGTGCCGACGTGACAGTTGTCCGAGTGTCACACTGTTGGTCGTGTGCGTGCCATGATTGTCGCAAGGTGAATTAAACCGCGCAAAAAATGAACGGAGGTGGCTGAGGTCGGATCTCATTGCCCCCTTCCTTAACCCCGCTCACCCTGTATGGAGATTCACAACCAAAATAGGCACGCGGTGTATCCTCATTAAAACTATTAACCTTTTTCTCGTGTCATTGCCAGGTTTGACACGCCGTTTTCATGCATCGTTGTAATCATTTTCGGGCGTTATTGCATTAGCTGAGTCATCGGAGAGGGGTGTGCGAGAATTACCCACGATGGTTTAACAGATAATATCTTTCAGCCGCGACACCTCGATGAAATTAAATAATGTCCGCCTATCACGAAGCGTTTGTCACCAAAATTAATATTCCTCGCAGGACTGCCTTATTAATAAAAACCATACGAGTATCATGCGGAGTGCCCGGGGAAAACAGTTAATACATTAATGCAAACGTATCGTGAACTAGAGTTGTGTAGACACTTCATGGGTAAAACCTCATCACACTTGCTTCATACATCATCAAATTTCAAACCGCAGCCTTGATTTTCAACCTGCTGACATGGATAAATAGTTTAGTTTCACATCCAGTGACCCCCCCCCCAAGAAATGCTCGTTTTATATTCAGTTTGTTCCGTAAAGGAACCTTATATATAGAGTAGTTACTGATCACGAGATTTTGCAGTAATATAATCATATGAGGTGCTCAAGTGGTTGACATCCTCCATCTTCTGTGTTAATATTAATTAGACTGGCACAATTAGCTACCTTTTCACTTTAGCACTACCTGACATTCATACTTTAAATTAATTTCCTTGAAATAAGAAAACCATCACACCATCACGCAATTACTGTAACACGACATTATTTTCTAAATGTTGCAGAGTTGAGGAGGAATGTAAACATTCCGCAATATGCAAAATCAAAGTTCAAACTTTGCCCATATGTATGTATCAACTCCATAAACATATAATGCAATATATAGCAAGGTTTCTTATACAAACTAAATTTGATTGTGAATTCAAATTAACTTGATCCAATGTGACAAATTCAACTACCCCAATCCAGCCAAAGTAGTGAGTGCTCTAAGAAAAAGTAATGAAATTACCACGGAACAGTTGTTAAAATTGAAAAACACTGGTCAACATTGTGCTATGCGTGGTGAATCCAGATTTACCTCATACATAGGCTACATAAGACCTCTAAGTGCACTAGTCTCACTGCAGTAGACAGTGTCCACCAGAGGACATGTCTCTTCCATTAGCTGGATGCAATAAAGTGTCTAGCTGTCTCTCAATCACCCATCAACATGCAATATGCCAGATGGTTCCATTTGTGAAAGATAGTACATGTTATTTATGTGGATGTAGTAAAGATAAGACAACATCTCTGTATCAGGCTGAAACAATAACTCAAAGGAATAAACATACAACCAACAGTATAGTGTAAATTTATGTTACATGTACATAAAACAAATCATTGAAGATTACATATGTAGACAAAGCTACAAATTTGTGCCGGTTAAGATCATAGATCATCGTGTCGATCAAGAGACAAAACTTACTAGAATGACCCATATGTTATGAATTAGTCAGAAACAATAATTTATGAGGCATTGAGTGTCATAACAGCTCAAACAAGTCAAAAGTAAATAGAGCTGCCGACCCCCCACCCCCTGTGAGTTCTCACAAAGCGCAAGCGGCGTTGAAGGATGGCTTTAAAAAGTGGGATAAAAATGCCTGATTTACTTTACTTTAGGTTTAGAAGAAGCATGTAAATAGATATAACCTGATTGCTAATAACTGGGTTATTTCAAAATTTTTTCATCTCGAATGATATCTGAATCGATTAAGATAATTTAGGTTATAATTTGGTATATATCTCTTGTATTTCACAAGTTTTACATGTTACAATTTCATTACATAAACCAGACCAAGGTATATTACATAATAATGGGAAAGCTCATTCTTGAATGAATTCACCGAGTCAAGGACATTGGCGCATTCCTCTTGCATTTTCTCTAAAACGGCTCGGCTACTCATACTAAATACAAGTTTTCACCAGTCATCTGTCCAATGCAGTCAAAAATTAAATTCATATGTGCCTAAAGTTTGACCTCTGATGGAATTTAGTCTGTCAAGGGTTAGTGAAGCTATAGCAAATCAAATCAAACTGGATTCATGATCTTTCAACAATATAAAAAGAAACCTCATCAAATAGTGGTAATATTGTTACGGGTAGAAGACACTCTTCCATGCTAAGAACAATTTGGACTACACATGATAATCTCGGAGAACTGATTCCAGCCATGAGGTCTGAAGTTTAAAGCAAAATTATATGGAAAAATGGCGCACTGAAAACCTGATTTGAAATAATCAACACATTGCGGACAACAACTGACCACTGGTAGTTAAGGTCAGTATAAATGACCTACTCCCAAGCAGTAATCCTCATGTAATTTGCAGCTGACAGGGAAATCACTGGAGCTGAGGAACAGCTTGTTGTAAGCTGCTTAGTACTTCTGGCTGTAGGAGACTAGCATTGGTATGCATGATGATAGTCATAGTGAGAGATTATTTACCATATCAAGTTAATTGTGGATACAGATTGCTGGTATGTATCCCTTATTAGGGGGCAGTTAGCGTAGTGGTTAGAACGTTTGACTTTGAATCCAGAGGACCCTAGTTCAATTCCCGCCCCAGCTAGTATACTAAATGTGGCATTTTTTGGCATAAATTGCCTTATACCCCTGTGCTCTCGGGAGTGTGGGTAGCCCTTGAAGCATGGTACTGCTAAAGCATTTTCCCTCTGACGCGGCTGTTCTTCGGATGTTCTATAGATGGTCTCTACATTGTCTACCTCCGTGCTTTGTCATCATCCCACCAACCATTAACTATCACGGTGGAGTGTGCGAGATATGTAGCCGGTCTGTAGACATTTGGAACCAGTGGTGTGAATGGAAAGTCAATTATCTGCCCAGGTGAGATTTTTCACAGTAGGTATTTTCCCCCTTATAAGGGAGACTAATCCGTTTGTCGCGTTAACCACAAAGGCTAGCATTGTAAATGGCCATCAATGGCTTGCACAACAATCACCTTGGTTATCAGCCTATTGCTAACTAACTATGTATCCCTCATTAGTACCACCAATTCCTTTATCATCTCTATTTTCAACCTAGTGTAATACAAATCACCTTAGTTCAAAGGATTCAGTAGATGGTGGCTATTGAGATATTAAGATGGACAGCAGTTACAATTACTATTTGCATCTAAGAAAATCACACCTTTTCATCGACAATAATATGGCTATATAACCCGATGTCATTAATGATAGTACTCTATGCTAATTGGTAACTGTAAATTTGCCATTGTTAAAACAATATAATATTCAAATACGAGACCTATGACACTGATAAATACTGGTCATGCTAATTCCCGACTTTGTGATAAGAAACATAGTTTCATGTAAAAAAACCACATATGCTCTTTGCGGTAGACCAGACTGTCTCTTCTAATATTGGCTCTGGGAATAAAAAATGTCTCTTCTCGAGTGAATTTACGTTGTCTTTTGCCCCGGAGGTGTGTGTGTATTTAACGAGAATCTCGAGGATCTCGTAACAGCCTCCTCAAAGAAATGAACTAGTTTCCGGCCTTAGTGCTCAGTGTTTATTAATCGAGCTGAGTTGATAAACAGATATTACTTCAATCAGCGGGTTCACTAATTGGCATTATGAGTAAAAGGAAGCCATGTTCCTGCTTCAGCAAACACTTTGCTAATTAATATTGTATGCTGAAGGCAAAAAGTAATTAATTAATAATTACATACTGTACCCTGATTCATACGTAGTAGAGAATATGCAAAATGATATATGCTCATAATTATTACGATATAGAAAGTACTACCACAATCATGTCTCTGATACGTTAACAACTTAATGATACTCATCTCTATAGTCATTATTTTAGAAGAGAGCCAACTTTACCGAGTTTGTGTTAAACTGTCCATATTTAACTATTATTATTAACAGTATCGTTAATTCCAATTGAATCTATCATCATAAACCCGATTTTTGTCTTAAGTAAAGCATGAGAGATAATTAAGACACCCGGGAAAGCCATCAGAGATGGGATCACAGATATAAGAGATGGGATCAGATATAAGAGATGGGATCAGACATAGTAGATGGGATCCCAGACATAATAGATGGGATCAGACATAGTAGATGGGATCCCAGACAATAGATGGGATCCCAGACAAAATAGATATGATCCCAGATTTTATATATGGGATCACAGACATTATAGATGGGATCACAGACATAATAGATATGATCCCAGATATATGTGGGATCACAGACATAATAGATATGATCCCAGATATTATATATGGGATCACAGACATTATAGATGGGATCACAGACATTATAGATGGGATCACAGACATTATAGATGGGATCACAGACATAATAGAAATGATTCCAAGTATTATATATGGAATCACAGACATTATAGAGGGATCAGACATAGTAGATGGGATCCCAGACATAATAGATGGGATCCCAGACATAACAGATATGATCCCAGATTTTATATATGGGATAACAGACATTATAGATGGAATCACAGATATCATAGATATGATCCCATATTTTATATACGGGATCACAGACATAGTAGATATGATCCCAGATATATGTGGGATCAGAGACATAATAGATATGATCCCAGATATTATATATGGGATTACAGACATAATAGATATGATCCCAGATTTTATATAAGGGATCACAGACATTATAGATATGATCACAGACATAATAGATATGATCCCAGATATTATATATGCGATCACAGACATTAAAGATGGTATCACATACGTTAATTTTAGACCCAATTTAGTTAGGATACATAAAGTTCAGAAGCAGCTTCTTAGCAGAGTAGCCATTAGAAAGAGAAACTTCCGTGAATGTCACGAGAACAATGGACACGGATCTATTTTTTCAAACTAATCAGTGCACTAACGATTGAATCCGGGATCTGCATGAGATACATAATTATCTTGTATAATCTATATCTGTTGAGACATACAAAAAAGTCGGATTGTGTGTTGCCAATTATAGTGGGTGGGGCAGAGCCAATATGGATGATGCGACGACGTAACATGCAGACACTAAATCAATGCCGATGTAATACAGCTTGATTTAGCCCATCTATAATTAGTGATAATGAGTGGATTATCGAGCGCAATATTTACAGCGATTCCCTGAAATTTTCCGCGTTCCGCATCAGGATCCATATTTTTCATTAATAATTCAGCGGTGATGGCGTCGCTCCACGCACCATGCGACAGCGGCGAATGCGTTTGTTGACGTAACATCGGTGAGATTGGGTTTGGTTCCGTGCCAATAACTGCGATAATGCGCACCAGCCAACACACCCCTAATGGCAGACACAATACTTACTTAACGACGCTGATGAATTTAATATTGAGCATGTTTGCACTACGCTCAGCTCCTATAAAACATAAGCAGAAATAAACGTTCGCGTTACTGTATCCGTACAAAAGCAGCATATATCATAGTATTATGACATTGGACCAGTGGCTAATCAATTCATTGTTATATATAATCCGTGAGATGCATCGGGCATTCATCTGGTGTATTGACAGAGGCGATATATTGATGAAAGGCATACATATATATGTATAGAAAATAATGAATGAGGTAAACTGGACCGGACGTATATCGAATGAATTCAAATGAAAGGAATTAGTAAATACATGAATATACCAATAAATTGGTTCAGTACTATAGCATATATACCACACAGTAACTATATTACCTATCAGCATCATTTAGAGCAGAAAGCAATATAGGTATCTCGATCATAGTCATATAAGAACTGGATACAATACGATATAGATATATTAACAATAGTACAATACTGCATAAACTATAAAATGTAAGCTACTTGATTAAAAACAAAATCTGTATAGTTCAGTACGCAAAACCATCAACTCATGCCAAGGATTTTGTGGATATTTTTATTCACTACACTGGCAAAAAGTTATCTGCGGAATACAATTCTAAATACGAATTTATCTTGTCTATAGGTCCACACAACTGTCTGCACAGTCGCATCATTAGGCTGAATAGTAACGCTACACACCCATCGTAATATCGCACTCTCATCCCCAAAATGTCATAAGTCTATTAAGGTCAACGAATATTCACCTAGTCTGTTGGCAAACTACCAGCGTCCTCACAAGCTTCCTTACATCCCTGAAGCACAGACATTTGAAATCCATCTCAAACCTATATAAGTTTTGTTTAATACGTGTAATATATTTATTTTACGACCCATATTTTTACATTTTCTTTGTATTACAAAATTAAAATTTTTCTCAAGTATGTACTATTATGCCTATTTTAATCGTAATATATAATTGCGTTTCTAATACTCGCTTTGTCTACCGTATCCAATCAAATTATTCAATTGTGTAAGAATAACACTATAGTGTGGAGAGCGAGAGGCTAAAAATGGTTGTAATAATGGATCAACAATAGTTCAGTTCTGTACATGAGAGTATTTGGATGGTCTATGTCATGAATGAATTTTTATTGGTAAGCGCCACGATGGACAAAATATTTCTGCAGATGATGGAATGAATGCCTCAGTCAGAATAATATATCATAGGCAAGAAGCTAGAATGATAATGGATTTTTGTATGATGTGATGGTGAACTAAATATTTCAATGTCAGCGTGGTGCATCTAATGAGTCCGAGGACCAAGATAATTGTTAATAAGGCGGACAAATAAACTACCAAGTAATAACTGAGCTAGACCACGAGTGACAAAGTTCTATCAAGTCGCAGTAAAAAGCTCCTCCGACAAATTCATCATTATGATTGTGCTGGGCAAAATGATCATAATTCATTGGTGTATGATGATAGATGAGGATCCACCTATTCAGACTTCCATACTTCGTGGCTTGTACCTGTTTCCGAATAGCAACGGCAGTTTACCCATGTTGCATACCTGCGAGATTAGCGATAGGTGATGATTATTAACAGTGAAATGTAGAGGAGTACCACTCGGAAAATATCGTCGTGATCTAAAACAGTCAAATCAAAAAAGCACTTAACCACAATGCGAGGGCTACTCAATATTCATATCCGTGATTATTCAATTGGTTTTTAGGTGTCACAGCCTGTATACTGGAAAGAACAGGATACTAATACCGGATTCTTTCGAAATTTCACTATAGCTAAGCCCAATACAATGATCTGTAATGTCAATAGCTGTCACTGAATAACGAGTAGCCAGTCATAGGAAAAAAGGAAAAAAGGCAATTTTAGATTCAGAACTATTCCCAGTCTGCAGGAAATGGAGAAATATGTATTGACAAATCACATTTTCTCAACAAGGTCAGATATATAGAGATAATATATATAATATTGATGAACGTGCGAGGCATATGCAGAGAAAAGATAAACGATCAGTAATGATAACAATTGGACACATCCATTATATTGTGGTGTTATATATCACTGATGGTGCTAGTCAGAGCTGTTGGTGTTGTTAATGGTATACATAAAATGACAATACAATATATCAATCAGAGAAATGGGAACCGTGTACAATGCTGTTGGTACTGGAATGAACTACTGCATGACTCCTCTATCATGTATCCAGTGTCCCTAGACATCACACTAGCTGCAATTCTATAATTAAACTAAAAATACATTAGCGGTTGTGTAATCCCCAGCTACAGGAAGTTGCCATTTTGCCTATAATACATCACGCCCTGTCACAAATTCATCACATCCAGTCCTGGTTTCTGACACCTAGGCAAGAGTGTGCTAGCATTACCCTAATAGTATGTGGTGTGGGGGGGTGGTGGTAATGCTGGTATGGTTGAGGCAGTGTGTGTCAATATGCACTGAGAATGATAGAGAGAATGAACCATAGTTCTTACATGCAGACAAATAAACTTGACAATGTATCCATATCAAGGGTAAAAGAATTGGGAGTTTTTACTGATTAATATTTACCAAATAATAATAATAATACATGGGCATTTGTATACTGCTATAATCGACTATGGATGTAATGGCAGTATAAGGATGTATAAGATTATTAGAGTACATTGATGTGGATTGTGAGAGGGTACTGAATATACTGTAAATACAAAGATTAGAAGTAGTGATCAGAAATAACAACAAAAACAGAAAAAAAACATATGAGACAAAGTGCATTGCCACTCAATGATACAATAGAAACGAGTTTGTAGCTGTATTCCATAATTTAAGCCCAGCGGTACAGAGAAAAGAAATTAGTCTGAGTCGAGGGAACAACTTTCTAATATGTGATCCCCATATCCCATGGTGCAATGACCCCTTCCTCACCATTAGCAACTAATTACGAAACTATTGTTACCAAATAGAACTGTCATAATCTAGCGCCTCTTCCTCTGTCATAGGTGTACCTGTTGGGAAAGTTTTTGAATTGTTGCGCATTAAATTGTAAAAAGTGGTAATGAGATGTTAATTAATGTCAATTTCAGGTCTAGTCTACATTTCACACCTGTGCCTCTAATATTCTTTTGAGTAGTGATTCATTAATGAGATATGATTTGTGTGCTTTGGAAATATGTTACTTCACCTTACAAAGGCACGATGAAAAATTACACGTTAACAGCGACATCGGCTTAAGTTAGTTTAATAAAGAACAAGAGGCTAAGAAGGCCATCATGATATTAAAATTAGAAGACAACAAGAAGACTCCCTGACATCAAAAACAGGAGAGCAAAGAGACTTGACAATATCCAGTACAATACCAAAACAAGAAAATACAGATTTGTGGGAAAACCTTGAATGAAATGCCTAATTGCCTAAATAGACATGCCCTAAACAAATCTGAATGAGTCCTACAGACAATATCTGCCAAATGGCAGACCTTCGCAAGCGGACAGAGAGAAAAAGATTTTCAAATAAAAAAGTTGACAGAAATTTACCCCTTTTTTCCCATGATGAGATGCTGAACAAGTTTGAAAGATACTCACCCTAAGACAATATCTGCCAAATAGCAGAACTCTGCGATAACTGGTTCTTGAGGAAAAAAATTTTAATAAACAATATTAAGACGATAGAAGTTACCTCCCCTAATAACTTTGATGATGATACCATGAACAAATCTATAAGAAACCAACCAAAAGACAATATCTGCCAAATAGCAGACCTCTGCGATAAGCGGTTCTTGAGAAAATTCCTTAAGAAAATGTTAACATCGGATGGATGGACGGATAGACGGACGGACAATGGACAACCGATCAGAAAAGCTCACTGAGGATAAGCTTAGGTGAGCTACAAATGCAACCATCGGCAGACGCTACTTTCCCTAGCTGCGATGACGATACCATTAACAAATTCAACCCTAGGACAATATGCTAAACGCACACCTCTCTGATAACCGGTTCTTGATAGGAATATTTTTTGAGAAAATGTTAACATCGTATGGACGACAGATGGACAGATGACAAACAAACTCTGATCAGAAAAAACTCACCGAGCAAAGGTTCAGGTGAGCTGAAATTAGAATGTAGCAGTAGCAAAAATAGTCCATAAAGTATGTCTTCATACTTCCTTTAGGCATTATGGAATTTCATTTACAAAAAATCACAACGCAGTGGAAATTTGCTATACATAAAAATCACAAATAGATGATGGTAATGCCGATATTATAGTAACCTACATTTAGTTTTTGTTCATAAAAATGAAGCTGCTATTATAGGAGATTTTACATGTTATATAATTTATCATTTTCATAGTCATGTAGTGCAGTGCTATGCTTGATAGTAATGACATTTATGAATTTTCTGGGTTGCTTTATGATTGCACAGTAAGGACAGGTCTTGAATGTAATGTGACTAAGCAATTACTAATCAGGGTCCAGACTCAAGAGGTTGCATATAGTCATTCACATAATTCAAAACTTACACAAGCTATATGTCACCACTACACAAAATGCGGCAATTCCGATTAAGCTCCAG
>WURV02204923.1:0-11411 GCA_011762755.2 Epimenia babai
AAATTAATTAGTAATATTCGTTGATGCCGTTTTTAAACGAGACGAAAGGGGATATAGCGTTAGGAGAGCGCCGTTCGTTGGAATTCACTGGCGAAGGTTTTTAAATAGCCCAGACGAGCAGTACAACAAATCAAAGGTGATGTATCATTAAAAATATTGAATAAACATGATAATGAATAGCAAATTCATCTATGACATGTGATTTATATCGTCCGACCTGCCAATACCGCCATATCGTGTCGGGGAGAACTGTCCAGAGCACGTACCCCTAAGTATAGGTTCACCATCTTGTTGCCAGTGTTTGGCTAGCTTGACTGTCTTCATCGACAGCGGCTCGATGGCTGTATTATAAACATAATGTTTGTCATTTCCACTGACTCTTACATTTGTAAAATGATTTTGCCTTGATTGACTGATTATCACCCACGCTGTGTTGAGACTAAACTTTTTGAGGATGTCGGTTTTACTGGAAACTTCAGTGGGCAACATTGTAATCGACTTGTATTGCGACGAAAGACCAAGATGTATGGACACCGGACAATAAATTTAAGGAAAAATGAACTAAATACATGACCCCGTGTTAATCACTATGCCATTTTATGCAAGTGGTCTTGTCCATACAAACGATTCAGATAGTTTCTCGTATTTCGTTTTACAATAACTGACAGTTTACAGTGGATATATCATGACATGCTACGAAGATAATTGAGTATCTAATGAATCTTCTAATTTATATTTATGAACGCAAAATTATAATACCATGGACATTGAGTTTTTTATTAAGTTTGTTTCAACTACTACATTATTTAGTTCATTAAATTCCTCCATTATACCATTATATTATTTGACACCTTAAATAAAAATCATTTAGTGAATTGACCTATATCATTTTCACGAGAGTTTTATGCCATCCAGTTAATATCTGAAGCCGTATATTTTTTCCAATTTTTAATTTCATAATGTTATTTATTTTAACTCTTTTCAGGTTGTCTGAATTTTCTGAAACTATGCAAGATCAAGTATTACAACTATGTGTTGTTTCACAATGTACAGGTGATTTGTTTAATTTATTTATTACTGTATATAGTGTCTACTCACCAAGTGTACTATTACCTAGACATCATCATTTATAGTTATTTGTTAGGATGTTTCCAAAAAAATTATTACATGCTCCGAGTATATAAATCTGTTCAAATATATCCATATGAAATAATTGTTTTTTTAAGGTCATTTTGCAAATAGGCTATCTGTGATAATGGCATTTTTGGAAACATGCAGTTGTGAACCATTAGGTAATATTGCACGAATTTATGTCATATGTTTGCCTGCAAATTTTTACTGTAGAGAAATCTCGTGGCACAGACCGGGGACCCAACTGACACAGGCCGTGGAGGCGAATCCTTATTTGGGTGACTGAATAAAATGTATTGGAAAAGTAAATATTTAATTAAGCATATACGCTGCAAGGGGTGGTAATGACATTAGCCCAGGTCATGGTGATCTTACTAGTATGGGTCATGGTGACCTCACTAATGCAATTCAAGGTGACCTCACTAGCACATGATATGGTGATCATTCTTTTCAAATTGACACAGGCTATGATGAGCTTAGAGAGACTTTTTTCTATGTAAACCTATTTATTCCGTAGATTAGCAGCGTCAGATATATTTCTTATTTCATTGTATTGAACACTACCTTCTTGTTCATATCCAGTAGTGATGATTTATTTCATGACTTTTGTATTTCTCATACGATTATAGAAAGTTGTATGGAGAACAAGCGCGATTTTTTGAAATGGAGATGAATCCTCGTATCAAGCACATAAAGAAGGGTCTTGTGTCGATGGTCAACAACGGAGAGAATTTACATGGGTCACAGGTAATCTCTTAATGGTCAGTATGGCAAAGAACTTGCATGAATTAGAGGTATTTTTTGTCCTGAATTCAAACAACATTTTGGTGAAAAATCCATCATGGCTGGATGGTTGTTCCTGTTAGTCTACAACTAACAGTTGCTAATTCTCATCTATGTTCTTATATTAATGATTAGTAGCTTATAGACTGATTCAATTCAAAACAAATTCGCGTGTTTTCCAGTTTTTCATCACTCTCTCTGACAACCTGGACTACCTGGATGGGAAGCATACAGTTTTTGGGGAGGTGGCCGAGGGAATGGATGTCGTCATGGTGATTAACGAAGCCTATTGTGACAATCAACACCGCCCATACAAAGACATCAGGTGTTTACAATGTACATTTTTTATTTTCAGCCCACTTCGGCTAATGCTACAGTATGCTGTTCTAATCGGACTTCTTCAGCCGCGTATCTATATCCATCTGATCCACCCATGTTGACATAAAACGTCTTTTCACAAACAGCTTTGTGCAGAGCTTTCATATATCGTGAGCATTATTTCTGGGTGTCTTATTTGGTTTGTTCAGCATATCTCAACGTATTCAGATTAGATTTTGTTTTGATTTGTTGAAATGAAATGCAATAAAATTTTATGGATTTATAGTGCCATGTCAACACATGGCTATCAAAGACACTTGACAAATTTATGGTTACTATGATTAACTAGAAACCCTAGGAATACGGTTCAAAATCGAACTCGGTATTCCATGAATAAACCATATAATAAACCGGAATAATATACCAGGAATATTGTTGCAAAGGCAGAAATTTTCCTGATGTATTTTCACTTTAAAAAACTTTTACTGCTGACCTCCATTCAGCAGACCAGACTAGATCTGGGTTGGTATTATTCAGGTTTATTTGGAATTTTGTCATCGTTTTTTTCAACTGGTTCACCCCTGAGTAGTTATTAGTAGTTATATATTCAGTAGTTATTTGTTAGTAGTTACATCATTCAGCCAATTTTTAAATATCTTTCAGATATCTAGGTGAACATTTTGAAGCCTGTGGCTTCTTGTTATTACTTGCCATATAAGTTGCGTTTACCTACATTATCATGCTGACTATAATATTGGATATATGCATTATTTTTTAGACCTCGGCAAACAGTAAATTATTTACTGAAATTTGAGTTACTTATTTAATCCTAAGTGTTTTTTTTCATGGTACTAATTCTCATGAACAATTTCTTAAGTTGCACCAGTACTGCCTTCCCGTGTAAATGCATCACTCATGTGACTAAAGCCATATGCCCCAGGGTAAACCACACGATTATACTGGATGACCCATTTGATGACCCTCAAGGCCTCGAAGTGCCTGACCACTCACCCCCACCCTCTCAACAACAACTACAGGTATTGGTATTGTTGCATACCTGTCAACCCCTACGGATCCTACATAGTTCCTACGTATTTTAAGTAATAATAAACACCTACGCACGTAGTGAATAATTGCTACAGATAATCATAATTGAACAAGTTCTTGCGCAAAGCATGTACTTTTCGTGACGTTCTTACGGAGTTTACTGCTGTCAAAAGGACTGCTGTTCCACTTCATTTTATCCTAATCGCGTTAGCCCCGTACATGCCGATAGACGCGCAACACTGACATGGGATAGGATTGAAAGACGAACCGAAAATTACGCATTCGAACGCGGACTAGTTTGACGTATAATTAAAAATGGCCGATTTAGGTTCACCAAAGGCGAAGTTGAAACGGTATCAAGGACGCCATAAAAAGGAATCGGAAACGAATATAAGGGCATTATCGCTAAATCTCCAGAGGGGGAAGATTATTCATATTGTTTAGTTTATCGTATATCAGTAAAGGCATCTGGTCGATTTGATCTCATAAGACACTTTGAATCGTCCGTTCACAAGGACAATGTTACCATAGCGCCTGGCCATGCAGATACTGTATACAAGCAATCTTTCGTGATGCGGCAGTCGGGCCGGCACGTGAGATCGACGAAGCTATAAAATCTGAGGTTTAATTCAGAAAATTTATGATCGAACACAACCTTCCCACCACAGTAGCGGACCATTTCACAGATCTAGTAGTTGCAGTATTTCCTGACAGTGACAGCTATTCAGATTCAGATATAGATTCAGATTAAAACTTCTATGATACGTAAGATTGTTGTATGATGGTAGTATAAGATTGTTTTATGATAGTAGTTGTATGATGCAGTACACAATAAATATGTTTGTGGCGATAATGGCTTATTTGCATTGTTTACTGTTAACTATGCATTTTATGTTTTTACTATGGTTTTCCAACCCAAATACTATGGTAATGCGTGACCGGGGGTTGACAGGTATGTATTATGCACAACAAATAGACATAAGTCATGATCTAATTTTCTAGTATATTTTAAAATTTCATGATTTTTTCAGCTTTATAAACACATAGCGTATACAACCTTTAGTTTTAGTGGACACTAAATCAGTTGCCCAACTGTTTTTTAATATTTTTATTCATTAGGATGACCTAATAATTTCATATAATCTTTGCCAGTAAAACTATTAACTTGAACACCCTCCTAGTACTACCAGTCTACGACGAGACACGGGTGACTTTCACTTTCGAGATCGTGACTGAAAGACAGATTGTTAGTTATTTAACTAACCTTGGGATGATCCACATCAAGTTTTGGTATATCAACATGTGCCATTAATAACGGCAATATTAATTAAAATGGGACCACAGTATAACAATATTCAGATAAAACAGAATGTGCGAGGAACTACATTGCGTTTACGTTCAAAAACCAAACCAAAATCAAGATAGTAGAAACGTGATTTTGAGCTTTTCTATCAAACGCGTTTACTAAAATATGGAGCTATATGGGCGTAACTAGACTCAAGGCATAACCAATGGGATCGCGTAATAATGTTTAGGGCAACGGATTTCCAAGCGATTGTGCAATGGCTATACGGTATGGTAACTATTATTATTATTACACCCATCACAAGACTTATTACCATATTCGCATCGTCATTATAAAATCACTTTCTCGTTATTCGTTATTAGAAACACCCTCTAAATTAGGAGTCAAATCGAGGATAGTGGTTATTTTTAAGTTCGATACGATTATGACTTTACCACAGCATCATCCAAATTTATTCGCTTTCGACATAAATTACATAAACCACTTCATAACAGAAGGAAATTGCGTTGCTGCAAATTACATTGTTACGTCGGTTACCGATATATCGCCTGGGCGTAAAATGGCTAAAAATCATAACAAAAACAAACGCGACCACAGCCGCTCTCCAGACGAGAACCGCGTAAGGACGTCCGACAGCTTTTTGCGTTGTGATGGTTGTGACAAAACCGTTTGTTCGAGATGCGCGGACTTCAGTGCATATACACGCCTACAAACCAAAGAGGTATGCATTTTATGTAATAGCATTAGCTCTAACCAAGCCGATTCTTCAAGTAATACAGCTAAAATTAACCGCAAAAAGTCATGTTTGAAGAAATCTGGGCGTTTTAGGGAAGCACGCAATAAAAGTGCGACAGAATGTAATTCTGATGGGTCTCATAACGATAACACGGACTTCAACTGTTTCTGGTTATTCTTTCGCGATGGGTCCAGCCCGTATACATGCGATAACAGCACTATGAATTTCATGGATTGTCCGAGTGATACAGAAGATGGAAATGATGACATTAACGATGGTGTTATTACGACGGAGGAAAATTATTTTAGGACCTTTACTAGAAATAAAAATGGCAAGTATATCCGTGCGGATAGGAACAGGAAAATACCGAAGGCACGAAAGCAGATCAAAACGAAGCATTGTAGATCGTTACGTAACAAGGAGTCGGGGAAGATATTATACGTGAGATCACGCGTCTATAAACGCATGTATCAGCTCAAAGAACGCAGGTATGTATGCCATGCCATTAACTAAGCCTCCGATTCCCCATTGTATGTTTGGTATTATTAATTTTTGTTCCATCACTATTATCAGGTCACACCCGGAAGTTGTCTCCCATGAATGAAAGATATTACAAAAAAGATCAGTTAATATTTTATTGACTAAGTACGATTTTTCTCTCCGTTTTTTAAGATTACTACGACAACCCACATTTATAATATTATGTCTATAATAGGCTACTACTCGTTATATTTGCACTTCCAGTGACGCATTTCACAAAGCTTTGGCAACAAAGTCCAACAATATCGTCCCAGAAACTGATATCCGACCACTGCATTCAACACATGAAATAACACCGTCCATACAGCCACCGGAAGCCGCCAATGTTAAACACGCCCTTCATAGCGGAAATGCACCCGAAGCGTTTCGAAACGATCCGGAGTTTCTCACCCTTCTCACATCCATGCAACATCGCGACTTGACCCCCGAAGATTACGATCTTCTCCTACAACTCGATGATGTCACTGTTCCCGCCAAAACCATAGCTGCAGACGCCATTTCGAATCTGCTAACAGAGCGAGTGACCACCGACTTGACTGAGGTGTGCCCCGTCTGTATGGAGCCATATAGTGTGGGGCAAATTCGGTCCTTCTTACCTTGTGACCATGTATTCCATAGCCTTTGTATCGAAAAATGGTTGAGATGTTCATCACAAAACTGTCCTCTGGACGGTTTACCCGTTGTTAGCTAACTACCGAGCTCAGCGTCGATTCACTAGGTCTACATTCTAAAATGTAGAAAAATTCGCCGTGGTGCTTCAAACTACAGCAAACTTATGCCCCGTCATAAGTCTATTTAAAAGCGACAATGCATGGTTTATTCCCGATTTCTGCGTTCTATCCTATAAAGTTGAATTTAGATAACCGCGTAGATATCGTGCAATTTAGACCGTTAAGAGTCGTAAATTTTCCATATACGTATACGTAACTCGTTATCTCTTTGGTGTCTATTGATCCTAATTTTTATTTGGTAAACCGAAGTTTTAATTCTTTAATAATAAGCAAAGATAGAATTTACCACACATATGCGTATGTTTCAGCATAATTATTTTCGTGTTAGCTTTAACAGAGACCGCAATAAAATCTACATAGGAATCGGTTTCTGCTTATAAAATAATGTTATATAGATGTTGTTAGACACGTTGGCGTCTCTGAACAAGTTTGCATGCTGTCTTATAGGTTCTAATACTACACTTTAGAATTCTTCATTTAGATCTATGTGCAATATTGTTTATCCGTTTAGGCATTAAGAAGGATAATATATGGCATACTGATCGTGGCTGAGTTGTAATTTCCACACTTTGGAGGATTATTCAAGAGGGAAAAGAGTTATATAAGGAAAATGTACAATGAACATGATTTAATGGTCGCTACCTCGGTCACATAACCGTAACGCTGTGAAGGGTCAACAACAAATAAAGGTCAACTGTGTACACATCGCCGCTGGGTGGTAGGTAATCGGATTGCTGAGAAGATTAGTCTCGCCATATTCATAGCGATCACACAAACACATAATGAGTAATAATTGTCATATCGATTTTGTTATTACCCGATATTAGGTAGACAAGTCTGCGGTAACAGTGGCGCTGCCGTCTAGAAGGGAGGCTTTTTTCTGTGAGTTCGAAACTACACAAACCAGTGATTTCTCCTGGTTTTTTGTCCGAATGGAAAAAAATTCACTGCTTAATTAGTAAAAAAGATTTCTTCGGTGATTGTAGACGTTTATTGAGACAGCCAACATTGTCACGGACATTTACTATAATTAATAGAGTAGCATTAAAACATTACTTTTCCATTTTCTGTTTTTATAGTCGATGGTCTTATAGGGCGGGCGTATAAAATTTAGGCCCTACGTCGGAATAATTTCACATGGCATTGATTATATATGTACAATTATACAGTGACCCTCTATGACTAGAAAGGATCATCTCGTATAGCCGATCGGCGGGCGGTTGCGAATCCGCGAACTAACCTTCCGTTACGACCCCCCTCCCCTAACGTAAATCACACAAACGAATTTGTTGAAGTGTTGCGGTCACGGAGGAGCACCCGTGAATCGACAACAGGGTCCAAACAAACAGATTCACAACCACGTGATTCTGGGGCTACCCAGCTCGCCACGACCAGATGAAGTTTAAGGCGTTGGAGCCAAAGTGATTCTTTCTTCCGATGTTATATCTGACGGTGTAGCTGCCGTCCTCCTGCTTCCCTTTTGATACGACTGCGTAAAATAGTCAGACTTTGAATTATGATCTATTATACACGGATTTTAACATAGATAAGGTAACCACTGGGTTTGAAAGCTATAATATATGGTATAAAGTATAAAGCTATAATATATGGTGAAAGCTATAATATATGGTATTAATGAGACCGCGGCCCGCGCGAGCGAAGGCATTTAATTACGGGCCGCAGTTCAACCATACTACAGTTCCCTATGCCTGCTTTCTATAATGCATACCATAAATTATGCAATCGTACTACAAAAAAAATCTATATTCATCGCATTTACGTCCCATGACGAAGCACGGCCTCCCGACCTTCTGCACCGGCGACATGCCAACTCACAGCTCACCTTGCGAGGTAGCGAACAAGAAGTAGTACGCAAGCTCAACGGGCGACCGGTTAACGCGTATCTGATCGTATTATACCGATACCTTAACTCGTGTTAATTCACAACATGAACGCGTACTCGATTTGATGTAACGGTAAGATTTTTGATTTTATTGAAAGCAAAAAATAAAACAAAGTGACTGGGATCACGCAGAGAATAAATACGGTATAAATGGAATGAAAAAGGAACCGAGGTTTTGTACAGATGTGTATAAAAGTGATCAATATAATCTCAAGTCATTCCACAACAATAACAACACAGAGTAGAAGAGGAATAACAAGTTTAGAGAGCGACTGTACATGATTGTACAGTTTACAATGTAATCTGTACATTTTGTACATAATTCTTCGTTATATACAGTATATAATTACTATTAAAGGTAATATACACTTTATACAATGCATATATAAATCTTTTTAATAAAATAATAATCATGTGTACGATCAGAAGAAGCCTGGAATTTTGCCAATGGTATAGTGATAATTTCTGAATATTATATATATTCTGGAATGTGCACAAAGCTGTCACGACCTGCGATCGGTATGGCATTTCAAAATAGCAATGTTAAACTAGTACTGTATCACGCTAAATATGGAAAAGAGCGGTTCAATTTGAAAAATCCACCTTCACGAATAGTGATACGAAGTGAAAATCTACATAAATATACGCTTGATTACCGTCAATATGACTTTTTAAATAAAAAAAATCCCGTGAATGTCACTCTATTTTAGATAAATATCCTGTTATGTTATTCCATTTAATAGAGCAGTCCGGTTAATGTCATATTGTCGTTCATTTAATAGAAATATTACGTTATTGCTCTTCACCTATCCCCGTTTATGCAATTCAATTTAATAAAACAATCCCGTCCTTTCATGGTCATTCTATGTTCTTCCATTACAAAAAAAACAATCTTGTTAATCCATTTTAATTGATTAATGCCCTAATGTCCCTCTACGTAAGAGGAAAATAATTCCAATCGAATAATCTGGTTAACCATAGAATCATTTATTAAAAAGTTTTGTTTCCCCTCGACCGTTATAATATCTGAAATGTCTCGCTTATAAACCGTAAACCTTCTTGGAACCACATCAAGGGCAATGCACTGCGTAAGGGTTGTTTCATAAATCATTAATTGGTAGCCGGAAATGGTGATTCAAAATTAGGATATTTTGGCATTTAGGACTCGATTTAATAAAATAATTGCGTATAGTATAAATACAGTATGGCTAGGAATGTCTAATAGTAAAATGTGATATGAATAACGTTTAATATCGTATTTAATTCGCTCTATAAAACATTTGAAGGTACAGTATCCGAACTGTTAAATTACAAAATGGAAACAAACACGAAATGTATCTTTGTAGTAAGTGCAAGTAAGAAGCGAATTCGATAACGAATACAAACTAATTCTTTACGAAAAAAAGGAAGTGGTATAATATACATGGCTAGAGTAGCTGTACAAACGAAATACCGTAAATTCACGGGAAAATTTCCGTGCCAGAAGTTTCGTCAATTTCGCGAATGGAATATCCGCGACATCGTCTGCCTGATGCATTGTGGGAAAAGCGACGGAAACGAATTACTGTTAAAAAGAGTCCTGTTAAATACTTATAATTACGGAAGCTTCGTGCCATTAAAATTTCACGATAATATCAACCTGTTCCGACTTTTCTCAAGCGCGAAACAACGAGACTATCAGAGTAGCATCCTGATACAATACGCAGATGCAGTAGGGTCAGTCGAGCTGTATATTAGTAGAAAGTAACAGACAGGCATATTACTGCGTATTAATTAACGGTGCTTTAATGAAACTTGCACACCTAGGAGGCGTATCATCTGTAGTATTTTACTATTATTTTTATAACTATAACAAATCTAATATTCTATTTTTCTAATAATTACGAAGGGACGAAATACTCAAATATCATGTCATAGTGATGGCGACATAAAAATCGCAATATCGCCCATCGCTAGAAACAACTTATTATTACGTCTACGCCCCTTTCTATTAGCCAAATGTCATACTCTGAAATCTAAATTGTATTAGAAAAATGGTAAATACAGTAATATTGTTGGTGGTAAGCCTTCCAGGTATGAAAACTGCCGCAAAATCGATGAGAGAGCATGAAGAGTGGATGATAAGTTAAAGAACACATGCTACTAACATGTATAAGACAAAAATTTAGGTAACACCTTATAGACTTACTAATGCAAGGATTAACGCAAGCTTTCGTTGGCTGAGCATTTAAAATAAAACCACAAACGTCTAAGTAAGTTCGACATCATATATGAGAAATACTCGATCAACTATACATGTCGAACGCCAATACCCTTCGCATTAATGCCAATTTTAATCTGGCCATGGGCTATAGAACGCGTGAAAATCTGGCCAGTAAATACACGGACACGCATAGCGAATCTATTAAAATACATACGAAATGTCCAACTACTAAATATTAGTAAATATCTACGTGATAGTTACTCAATACATCCACTAATAAACAACAAAGATAATTCAACAAAACTTCTACAACTGTATCATACTACTGGATAGGTTGTAACCAAGAGGAATCCTTCCTATCTCTTTTTTATTTTCACAGTAAAGTACAACATTTATAGACTGCAAGTACCAGATAACAACGGCTCTCAGATGCGATTTACAAAGAATGTTTATAGCAGATACAATACCTCCGGCCCTCGCATACCACCCGTGAAACATATCTAGTGTATACCAATGTGGCAACAGGTGACAGTCATGCCAGGGATTAGGAGCGAAATGTTAGTTCATCTCACAAGGGTCGGACAAAATGGAAGCTGTAGTGATAAGGTGTGAATAAATTCAGACGGGCTTTATTTATGTTCTACTATCTGGTTAACTGTGAGCTTATAAAATGGTAAATGTACGGAGAGTGGGGCGGTTGTACGGAGGGTGGG
>WURV02204934.1:0-11409 GCA_011762755.2 Epimenia babai
TTTGGTTTATGGAATCATGCGACGCGTTTGGTTTATGGAATCATGCGACGCGTTTGGTTTATGGAATCATGCGACACGTTTGGTTTATGGAATCATGCGACACATTTGGTTTATGGAATCATGCGACACGTTTGGTTTATGGAATCATGCGACACGTTTGGTTTATGGAATCATGCGACGCGTTTGGTTTATGGAATCATGCGACGCGTTTGGTTTATGGAATCATGCGACACATTTGGTTTATGGAATCATGCGACAGGTTTGGTTTATGGAATCATGCGACACATTTGGTTTATGGAATCATGTGACACGTTTGGTTTATGGAGTCATGCGACACATTTGGTTTATGGAATCATGCGACGCGTTTGGTTTATGGAATCATGAAACGCGTTTGCTTTATGGAATCATGAGACATGTTTGGTTCATGGAGTTGTGCGACAGGTTTGGTTTATGGAATCATGCGACACGTTTGGTTTATGGAATCATGCGACACGTTTGGTTTATGGAATCATACAACACGTTTGGTTTATGGAATCATGCGACACGTTTGGTTTATGGAATCATGCGACACATTTGGTTTATGGAGTCATGCGACACGTTTGTCGTTTTTGAGGCTTGGTTAACATGGATGCTTTCTTGATTAAGAAGAATTTTTCCGACATTTGTGAGTTATTACTTAACATTCGAGACAATTGGTTTGAAGGTTTTGACTTACATTACTGTACTAAGCTATCATACAAATACACAGAAAGTGCAGAATGAGAATCATACAAAAACAGAGAAAGTGCAGAATGGGAATCATACAAAAACAGAGAAAGTGCAGAATGGGAATCATACAAAAACAGAGAAAGTGCAGAATGAGAATCATACAAATACACAGAATGTGCAGAATAAGAATCATACCAATACACAGAAAGTGTAGAATGCGAAACCAATGCGTTATCAAGTAACTTGCAATAAGGCCTAACCCAAGATATTCATATTCATCACAGATGATAAATACCTGTAGATGCTGTAGATGAATGATGCTTATATTCATTCTTATCTTAAGTAGTCGTTAGTCAGTGATGCTACACCTGTAGTAACTTGTGACTCTTTGGCGATTGTTTTGCCATGTGACAGTAACGTTGAATTTGTTGTTGGGAGTTTGTACACAGTACTGATTGGACAGTGAACTTATCACCATTTCTATAACTATCATTTCTTTTATAAATACGAAAATACAAAGGTAACACCTTGTTGACTAACTATATAAGGATTAACACAAGCTTTCGTATATCAAGTATACTTCATCAGGTGCAATGGTTTTTAGTAGGTACTGCACCTGTGGATATTTCCCATCCATAAATGTCAGTCTGCAAACGGGCTACGCATTTTGGTTTTTTGACTTAATTAAAGAAAGAAGAAATGAAGGAGGGATAAGGGGGGTCATAATTTTGTAGATCGATTGTCAATGTTATATTTCATATAGTGTCACTGATCGCACAATAGAGGCTGTATAAATAATTAATTTACCCTGTATTTAAAACAATTACATTTACACTATCATGCACTATATACTGACAACCGCTCTAATTAAATCGGATGAGAGGGGGGGGGGAATATGGAAATGGAGAGAGAGGGATCATATCTACAAGGAGATAAGCAAGCGAATAACATGTCTCTGAAGTCTTAATTTTTTAAATAATCAACTTATATTTTATGTCCACACCACTAGCATTATGGGTAAAATGTAATTTACTTTCGCTCTGAAGAAACTATTATTCACAACAGACATGCGATGACGGTCCAGAATGGATACGGAGAGGACAAACCGGCATTTATCGCGTAGTTGTCTTACATCGCCACCCGCTACAAGAAAATTGCTAGCCGTTGTCTTCGTGAGCGTCCCGAAACAGGCGAAGACCGCGTGTGTGACGTCAGCGGGGCAGGCGACGGTCGCGTGCAGTGTGAGCAGAGTCACTGAAAGTAAAAAGCGTTGTTTTGTACTTATCCACCGATAACGGACGTGAGGGCACACGCATACACACTATGCCGTTTGCAGTCCAAGATGGTCAGTGATAAAAGGTTTTATTGACTATTTAATTTCAAGGTAATTGTGTCTAAGCCTAAATCGGGAGCGGGCAGAATATTTCACGTCAAAATGGGTTTATTTGTTTCAAGAACAATGCATTTCTATAAATAACGTGCCTTCAAGTTGTTTAATCAAGTCCTATGTCTACTTATCTGTGGTAGTTAACACATTACTAAATACGAAAAGAGAAACGCCTTACTCATAACTGAGGTGAACGATTAACACAAGCTTTCGTATACTTGATGAGGTTTTATGACTCGTAGAATGCCATTGCTGATGTCATCTTTCTTCAAATAACCGGGCGTATGGTATTATGTGAAATACGCTATCAATATAAAATCTGTTTACAGCGTCCCATTAATGTACCTACCTTCATTATGGAATTGAATAGATTTATTTATACGTATGGAAAAAAGTTAAGCTCCATTCTATACATCTTTTCACAGGGTCCATAAATTTACAATTTGTTAGCGTTAATGTGCATGAGTCATTACAAGGCATACTTTTAAGCCACAAATCGTGAAGCCCATGTAACATGTAAGCTCACAACAGCACCATGACTGGACATGATAAATGTTGTCGAAATGTCAGTTTGCATTCCCTCAAGTTGGTTTAGCTGTATGCATAAAACTCAACTCATTTCGGTATTCTCACACCGTATTTATTATAGAGTGTGTATGAACGACTGTGGCTCGCTGAAAAATATCGATAGGAAAAAGATGGCGTATCATAGGGATGTAAAACACTGGCATGTCTATCCATGCGATAGGTCGTGAGGTTATAAACGACGTGTTATTGATAGACTGATCAACAAGTATAGAGACACTGGTGATGTAAAAAACATGCAAGGTTTGGGAGGCTCAAGGAAACGAATGAACGCAGTGAAAAGTGAAAGACGCCTTGAAAGATTGTTGCGAAGACATCGTTGTATCTTAAGATCCATGTGGCGGATACGCGGTTCAATCTCTGAAGAATTGTACGCAATCGGCTGTGGAATCTCGGTTACCATGTCAGACGACCAGTACGAAGAATAAAACTAAAACGGCTTCACAAACGAGCGAGAAAAGAGTGAATGCTGTATATAGGGGCAACACTGAAAACCTGCGGACATGGAGAAAGGTTCATTTCTCAGACAAGAGTAGCTTTCCTCTGCAGGCAAACGACCGTAGAATTCCAGTTTAGAGCAATGTGGAGCAGTTTTTCACAAAAGAACCTCAGCAAAGAGGTTCGATTTGGCGAAGGGTCCATAATGATCCGGGGTTGCGTGTTTTAAGACTGTGAGCTAGATGCTAATGATATTAATGAAATGTGACATTTACGCAATAATGAAATATATATGGTGGGGATTAACTTCTTGTTTGAGCTTAAACTGGGATTTAATTTTTGTAGATAACGAGTTATCTATACATTTACGATTGATTTGATACGGTTAAATGGGTGTTTCTCATCGTGGAAGTAATTGCCAAACAATCAACACTATTTATGTGTTCATATGAAATTGTCTCCCATGACCATTTCACAACATGCGAACTGCTTATTGTAACGCCCCCCTCCCCCACTATGTGAGTACTGTTTCACAGCCTGAAACTATCGTCACTTTTCAGATTTGTTATCAATTCAATTGATAGTAAATACAAGCACACATAATTACAGAAAAAATATTCGATCAACGCGTTTAAATCTATTCATTTTAATACACAATTAGTGACACCAATCCTAGGAGCAATAACATAAGCGGTAACGTCAAGATATACCACATCATAAAATGGCCATGACTTTCATAGAGAATTTCATAGTTATATAAAGAAGTAATTGAATCCTATTATAAAAATGAACATAATTATGGCGCATGTGTGCTTGATAATTGATAGCAATTTATACTGTTCCCAAAAATGCGCGTTTTCCTGCGGTTATACGAAATCGCGTGTAGAGAGCCGTCGCAAACGGCGCTGCCGGTTGACGACCTTCGTTTTCCGCGCTTCCATACTTATTCAGTCGTAATGAGAAAGCGCCGCGGCGTCGGCTCGACTCGGCGTGCAGTAGGCACGATCTAATCCAATAATATTTTCATTTTCTAGCCGACGTTATTCCTACCGGACAGCCGACGTCGTAACATCACCATTAGTCTTTATTTATCGCTGACACTGCCCTAATTGAGTTATGATACAAGCTTTTGTGGCGAATCAATACACCGCGATCGGCTTCTGCCCCGCGTGCCGCAGCCACGGGACGGCCGGGCTGCCGACCGCTTCTTAATAATAATATTCATCCCTCGCACACTGACGGATAATGAAGTAGTGCACTCGGGGAATTACGCAGCACCCCTGTATCGCCCAAATGAAATTATGTCTCTCTTATAATAACCATTTATTCAAGACGACGCCTATGTAGCGATTTCCCACGGGACCTGATCGACGTTTCTATCGGGTCAACCTGCGGGGTGCGTTATCTACACCGTGTCGGTACATAAATATGTATGATTCTCCGCGTCACTTATGCAACCCTGTTAGTGTTAGGTGTTAGCAATACGATAACGCCAACAAATTCCGACGTCGCCGTCATGAGCAAAGATATAATACATTGTCGAGGTTGAAGTACAACATGGTGACATTTATTTACCGCGCCCAAAAGTGTCTCGTGTACTTTTCTAAATGTCACGTGTTCGAAAAAGCTGCTCCGAGGCATATCGTTGACATATTTTACAGCAGGCGGGGGATTATAGGTCACCATTGAACAGATCACGTTACACTTGCGGCCCGTCTTATCGATGGACGTTCGATTTCAGAATCCGTGCTCCTTTTCGTGTAGAGCATTATGATATACATACGGTACTTCTCGCATGGTAATAATGGAACGTATTTCGGGCAAATTGCAAAATTGTGCAGATAGGGGTAATACGAAATCAAAACCAAAACAGCCAATACCGAAATGTCTCTTAGCTGGAGCGACCGGGACACCAATGGAAAGACAGGGTTTTGAAGACGCTTCATAACTGAAAATACGCCACAGATACTGGCAGTATAGTGCCAGAGATCACATCCAAGTATAACTTGACTATTTCGTCTCCCTCGTTACTTTTTTCCTAGTAATCTATTCCTGTACTTAAAAAATTCCTGCAAATCTCTTAGTTTTTTCGGAAAAATCTCTTAGTTTTTCCGGAAAAATGTTTTGATATTAACAGAAACTACCGACAAAACTGTTAGATACACGGAGTTATTTCCCTTTGCAACACGAATTGTACGTCCAATCGTCCCAGCGGACGGGACGGAGATGGCCATTGTGCGCATATCGAACCGTAATCAGTGAGTGACATCTCTGACATTCAGCAACATTTCTCTTTCTGACAGCTCTAAACACACGCATCGGGTATTTGAAAATGACGACTATCTATTCAACAGAATTAAATCATATTCTCATGTAGTGTATTTGGATCAATATGTCAGAAAACATAATGACTGCATTTTTTTACATGTCTTCTTCCTTACAGATATCCTCCCTTCAAAAATCGCACATGTCTCCTTCCTTACATATAGGATCACCCTTCAAAAATCGCACATGTCTCCTTCCTTACATATAGGATCCCCCTTCAAATATCGCACAGGTCTCCTTCCTCACAGATATCCTCCCTTCAAAAATCGCACAGGTCTCCTTCCTTACAGATATCCTCCCTTCATATAGCGCACAGGACTCCTTCCTTACAGATATCCTCCCTTCAAATATCGCACAGAACTCCTTCCTCACAGATATCCTCCCTTCAAATATCGCACAGGTCTCCTTCCTTACAGATATCCTCCCTTCAAACATCGCACAGGACTCCTTCCTTACAGATATCCTCCCTTCAAACATCGCACAGGTCCCTTCCTTACAGATAACCTCCCTTCAAATATCGCCATGCTACGATCTCCTTAAAGCGCCTATATTTTGAGCTACCCTTTCTAACAGTCATATCTAGTATTTCATTCCTGGCTCATTTCATTTCTTACCAAACACAAGCTACTAGTCATTAGGTAATTGGTATACCAGTAGTGAATCACCGGTTTTCGGTGATCTGTTTTATTGGATTAACAGAATAGAGCTTAGCGTTTCTACTGAACTCTATCCTTCACTGCTCTCAGCGTTTAATACTAGACGTGTCATATCACTGAAACAGCTACACAAAACACAGATTAGCACCCACCTCTTCTCACACGTATCAAAGGATTTCATCAGCCTACGCTACTCTGAAAACCCCCACCTTTACTAGAAATACATTCGTTACTTATATAGATTCTACGCGCCCTATGTACACATATGATTATTAATTAACTTCGTTTGTCGAATGGTAAAGCAGTAGCAATGGCGGGACACCTTTGTAATATGATACACAGAAAGTGACGTATCAATAATCAATCTATGACTAATAAGTGTGATATACCGTATATCTTAGATAGGCTGACTAACAGACTAAGTTAGGCAAGAGGCTCTTCGGACCATGATGTTTGTAGACTTTGTCAGCTACCCTGAGAGCAAGAACAGATAGAAGCAAGTCTAAAGAAATGGAGGCAGGAAGGCAGAAGAAAAACAGAGTACATGTCTACGAATTAGATAGGAGACAGTGAAACAGCGAACGAAGAATGATGAATGAGATGGAAGTTGGTGAATCAGCAAAGATGGATTTGTGAGACGGGAGACGCTAAGAGTGTATGGATGAGATATGAAACGGTGGTACAGTGAAGATGTATGAATGAGATAAAAGACGGTGGAGGGGCGAAGATGGATCAATGATATAAGAGATGGCGGAAAAGCTGAAATGGATGGGAAGATGAGATGGAAGACGGTGGAACAGCGAAGAAGATGGATGAATGAGATAGGAATGAGGTGGAAGAGTGAAAATGAATGGACTTGAAGTTTCAAATGTAAAGGAGTTTAAGAATTGAAGTTCCATGTTGCAAAGTAAGAGACAGTGAGGGAACAAGAAGCGAAGAAAATACAAGCAGAGTAGAACAATCGAAGAAGAGCGTCAAAGAGTGCTGTACGATTAAAATGTAGCGTCGATGATGAAATAAAAGTGTACCAGACGGTAAATTATAAGACCGACCTTGGTGGATGGCTGGGCAATGATGGCACTTGGTAATGGACAGGGATAGAAACTGAAGGAGACTGAGTTGAAGTTACTAAGTTTCTTACTTGCAGTTAAAAAACTGGATAAAATAACGAATGAGTAAAACGGAGGGGCGGCCTATGAAAGACGACTTTGAAGCAAGCTGAGAGAATGGAAGACTAAAATCGTATGGACAGGCTATGAGGAAGAGTACATTGTAAAATGGTTGAGGACGAGGCTTCCAGGACAAAGGAAAATCGAAAGACCAAAAAGAAGACATGTTTATGCTGTGAAAGAGGATATGAGAATAACTAGGGTGACTCTCGACATTTTAGGAGACATGTCGGAATGGGGATTAAGAATACGTTGTTGCGACCTTTAAATGACAGCAGCCGAAAGAGAAGCGTTTCTCTTCAATATAGATATACCAAGTGATAGCGTTAGCCTTAACAGAATTATCACGCGACTACTCGTGACAGATATTCCTCCACGGATTACTCGGGAGAAACCCTCGTTCAAGAAATAATAATAATATATTGTAATTTGTATATCTCCATAATCCACTGTCGACATGGTGCTCAGCAGCATCGTAACTCCATATAGGACTATTGTCAAGAAACAGTAAAAGCGCTCACATTTAGCTACTTGTCTTTTCCGATTTTATGTGACTTTAAGAAGATTACTTCAATGGACATTTACAAGTTCACCATATTCTCGGAAAGTAGTCAGTAGAAAACATGATTTTTGAAATACTGCTATATATACGGATTTATTTTTCTATTACAGCACGTTCGTGAAATTGCGAAAGACTTAAATCATAAAGATACAAAAGGTTCTTGCGCGATGGTGCGTGTCTCACGACTCAGCGACGGGCCATGTAACTTCTCAGGGCGCCCTTATATGCATTTCGGAGGAGCTAATTAACGACAATAGTAAAGTTTTCGGGAATTCTGTAACTTGGCGGTCTTCCTTGTCTCTTCCAAGAAATGGAGTCGATAGCGACACAAATTTTCGATGACACGACAGTATGCCCCAGGTTTCTATACAAACCATATGACTGCCGGTTGCTTTATGAAATGTGGTCTTGTCCAAAAGGGCATTAGAAAAGAGACAAACGTGGGAGAGTACATTCATATATAAAAACTATTAATTAGTAAAAAACTAGATCGACTAGTCGAAGAAAATAAATCATCCAGTGAATATACAAAATCGTCCATATATCCTACCATTTATTACTTTAAATTTTTATAAATCAAGGAAAATACAAAATTAGCCTTCGCCCATTTGGATGCAATTCATTTTAACGATTAAAAAGCAATGCAACAGGCTTCGGCTGCCGTTAAAGGAATAATCGTTTGTCATAATGTTCTGTAGAAGTTACGCTAATCCTAATACGACGCTCATAGTTCCATAATAAAGTAATCGGCTTTACTTTCTAAAAAAAGAATATTAGTTATAGTCATGAAGTGATCGGCTTTACTTTCTAAAAATAGAATATTAGTTATAGTCATGAAGTAATCGGCGTTACTTTCTGAAAATAGAATATTAGTAATCGGCTTCACTTTCTAAAAATAGAATATTAGTCATGAAGTAATCGGCTTTACTTTCTAAAAATAGAATATTAGTTATCGTCATGAAGTAATCGGCTTTACTTAATAAAAATAGAATATTAGTTCTAGTCATGAAGTGATCGGCATTACTTTCTAAAAATAGAATATTAGTTATAGTATCGTTTTTATTAATATGATAGTAACATAGCAACACTAAATATAGTGACATGGTAGCTCGTAATGACAACGACGAATGACACACCTGCGAATCATAGAAACGCCAGACGTCGCGAGTAACAACACCGATTATTGTAGCAACGAGGGACAAGACAATAAGTGACTCAGTAACATTTTTACGATTTTCACCTTCTAAATATCTCAACAACGCACAATGTACAAGCAGCGTAAAGTGTCGACGTGAATTTGAAAGTTGCCACCAATTTTTTAAATACACATTCACAACCTGTCCGACATGACTTACAATGTCATCGAATCTCATATCTCATAAAGAATGAAAAAACACGATACACAGCGGCACTAAATCTTGCTAATTCTGCCTTGCAACTCGTTATGGAGTGACTAGAAGACAAGACGTTGTGTACCTATATACTAATACAATATACTGTGGAATATACCGTAGTTCTGCGTTGTGAAACTATTTACACAAAATATACGAAAACCGTAGTTTATTTACCCGATAAACACTGTGTGTATATATCCAATAATGATAATAATTGCAACGATTGTTATAGCGTGCTAATATGCCTATAAACCACACATTTACTAAACACATAGAAAACGAAACGGTATAAGGTTATTCGCGGTACCTGTCGTTGCTATAGAGACTTTGTAGAAATCGAAAACGAGAGTGGTCGCGCGACACCGTAACATGGTGTTCCGTATGGCGTCGCTCTTCGTTCAGCCTGTCGCATGGCGAGCGCGCCGATCGACACACTCCTATAACTATTGGTCCATTGACCCGACCTGTCATATTCGCGGTTGACAACGCCGCAATAGTTTTACAGAATCGCTTAAATCGCATCGGTTATTATTGACAATACGTTACGATGAAAATAGCTACACATTTTTTATAAAAGCCCGTTTCAAGCCCTACTCAACGTTAATTAATGCGTGGAATAGACTTTCTAAACAAAGATTTAATACCACTCCTCAGTAGTGTCGAAATACCTTACAAACTTAAACATCGCGAAAAATAAAATACTCTATTGAGTATTTTTTGACGTAAAGTAAAGTGAGTTAGTATGGTAATAAAGGGTCTTGGCTTCATATGTAACGCATGTGCAGTTCTTTATTAGAATACGGTCTCATTTCAATGTTTTTATTTATCAATATTACTCGATGAAAGCTGAATACGTGTCATTCAAATCGATATTAAATTGGTCTGTTTGAGCTATGGTGATATAAAACGAACAACATATCGCGCGTGTTTGTCTGCATGATCGCGTGGTAAATGATATTTTTATTGCGCCGACTGCCCTGACCCGATCGATGCTATATGAATTGATAATAAAAAACGTAATATGGCAACATCGCAGTAATGGCACAAAAATTAATATAACATATACAGCACAGACCATAATTACCACGTTGGTTGGGGTTTTTTTATCGCTACAATTATCTAAAATGAGGGTAAACGATAATCGACGCAGCATCGTCGGAGCATACGGCGCGCGATATCGGTTATTTACTGTTGTCTGTTGTTTAGGTCGCTGTTGTTCGTATGCCATATCATTTCGACACTGTCTCGCGCATGCGGGATAAAAAAACAAAAGCAAAAATATTAGACTTAATACTTAATTTTGTTCCATTTTCAAGATCTACCGTATATACTCACTTACAAGACGACCTTTTTTCACCAAAAACCTAGATTCAAAGTGGTGGGTCGTCTTCTACGTGAGACTATAATTATTTCAAACCACATCGTCGTCCGCAGGCGCCAGGTAGCGTTTCGCGTGATAGACAGGTCTGAGTATAACATAGCGGTTTGATAGCGTGTGTTATTTTTACTGTCTATGTTAGGAATTGTTGTAGCGGAGACTTGTTTGTTCATTGTTTCTTGTCTGGACCGAGGGCGACTATTTATACAACGATATGATCGTATCATTAAGAGCAACGACGAAAGACCCCGAGATCAATGACTGCGACGAAGCCGATGACATTTACGAACAAGAAGCACATATTTTATTTACTAACGACGAAGACGACAACGTGTGGGACAGTGGCAATTAGATGTATTTACATTTCCAGTAGTGTATTTAAAAGTTCGCCTCGTCTTATAAACGGGTCAACGCTAAAATTGACCCTTGTGTTTCTAAAGTCAGGGGGTCGTCTTATATGTGAGTATATACGGTATATACAATACCAGTTGCCTTAGCAGTAGACGCAAGACGCAAATTGTATACGATAACACGCGTCTGGTGTGTTTTCGAAGTTGTGTCTTAGTGTTTATCGTATTGCCATCAAAAATGGTAGACCACCAAACAGTCCCGATAGTCGGACTCGAGAGTAATGTCCCTTGACGGAATTGAAAGTCAATCCGTTTCTATTGAACATCGACTTTCGAATAATTCATGGTATACCGAGTTTCGAGTTTGCTTGTGTTTCTACTTAATCATAGTAACCATAAATCTGTAAATTTTCTTTGATAGCCTTGTGTTAAAAGGGCACTATAATTCAATAAAATT
>WURV02204945.1:0-26566 GCA_011762755.2 Epimenia babai
TGTAAAGGGTCATAAATGAAATTGGCCTACACAACGATTACTTCGGTAGTCAGCCTATAAATAAATAAATAAATAATGCCATATTTCTTGCAAGTATTGACGATTTCTTGCAAATATTGACTAGTGCAAGAAATAGCAGGAAGAATTGAGGTGTAAACGGTCTATTAGTTATATGCAGGTATTTATTATAAGGCAAGATGTTGGTAAAATATTACAAAATGTATGGCTCTACACAAAACCAAAGGCACAAAGTGAGACTTTGTTGGTGTTCCCGTGTTGGTAAAGGTCTTGCATGAGGATTTTTATATCCATTTCAGTCACTGTCATGGATGCCATTTCATTGCATTTCTTCATGATGTAAAGAAGCTCAAATGACATTGAGGAGTGAAATTACTGTTAGTTGTAACTAGATTTCCATGTCTTGATCGTAGCCATTTTTACGCTTCAGAGCAAATCTCAGTATAAAGCCATATGAAACCGTGATTAGGAAGTAACATGGCCCCTCTAATTCCTGTCAACAACCAATACACCAAAAATTTTCTCTATTCTTCACTGCAACACTTAATAAGGCCGTATGGGACCTCCAAGTAGCATCCAAAAATATCAAATTGGCGTAAAAGCCAAGATAGCATAAATTTTACGAATACCGTTATTCAAGTATGGAACAAGATTTGGTCACGAAGAAACTTGTACCCAGCACTGCGATGTTGATGGTAGTTCAAAGATGAATTACTGGCATAGACGGCGTGGGGTGAGACAAAAATCAATGCGCTAAACACATACTGGTGCCTTCCTCTGAACAATCAAATTGGCGGATGTCCGGCGAGATTATAGAGCTGGGCAGAACTTGGTGGGAAGGAATGTGTCCGCTAAGACAAGAATGCAAAATCAATAGCATGGAAGAGAGAGAATTCCCATATGCTGTGGGAAGGCGAGTAAAATATCTGCATTCACAATCGCAATGAGCATGACAGGGATCTACGTCGGACTCTGTAGTATGGCGTGTGCCATTCTGTAACCAGCCATACAGTGATAATTTCAGGCTCCAGCACTGGAGGAAAAGTATAGATATTGTCAGAGAAAAAAATAACCATATTAACCGTATATCGTTAACTGCAGTGATGTGGCAGTCATTGACCTTCATTGGATAGAAACCATTTGAATAATCAAATTAGTTACTTTCTTAATATATACTACAGGTATTTGTAACAAATATCATAAATAAAAAATATAATATGCTACGTTGAAAATATCATTTGCTATATCTTGGTTTATGTGTGTAGGTAGGCATGTTTGGCTTTAGCCGACCCAGATATCCAAATGTGCTGGTCAAGATACAGTTTACTTAGTAAAATTGTAGAATCTGAGTAAAGGCCCATATAGATCTTCATAATGGTATGCCGATTAAAATTAATATTCACATTGTAAAAAGCTTGGCAAAATAATTTTTAATTATCATAATTAGTACATTATAAAATTAATAGAATAGGAAAGGGGCAATTAGTTGATGCGAATGAACTCAGGAACTATGGGAACTACCCACAGACATTCGAGCAGCCTCTGCCCTGCTATTACATCAATACACAGGCAGTCTCGCTGCTGGTTATTGATCTCATAGAAGCAGCCGTGAAGAGAGATAAAATCCCATAGAGAAAGCATAGAGCCACATAACGTAGATGGCTTCGTCTATCTGATCAAGCTTGTAAATAAAACGATGTCTCGTTAACAATTATGACACACTCCTCTGTGCGTGCTATGGCTACTTTGACAGTTAATAATAATAAAGCTTTATTTAGAGTGCCGAATTATCCCTTGGTCAATAATGACAAGATGATGTCGATGACACTTCACAATATTACGACCTAAAAAACAAACTAATGAAGTTAGCTATAGTTTGAGGAGTACGACAATGCCTAGTGGTGGTTTTACTGTAGTATAAACTCGTACAATATACATATATATATATACTTACGGTGAGGACTTTGAATTATGAAGAATTAAATGTAAATATGTAACTCAATGTGAACTGAGAAAACACATCAGAACAATGCAGAAAGTCTATGTATAAGCACGAGTGAAGAGGAGAGTATTGAGTTTGGATTTGAAGATGTTGATAGTGGGAGATGTTTTGATGTCAAGAAGGAGAGCATTGAAGAGTAGAACGGAGTTGAAGGTGAAAGTACGATCGCCGAAGTGTACACGCTTAGATCTTGGGACGATGAAATTGACTGTGTTTGACTGCCTTGTGTTTCTGGCAGACTGATGAATGACTGTGAGATCAGATGACAAATAGCTAAGAGAAATTCATGTGACCCTTGGACCAGACTAACACAGCTATGTCTATTACGGGTTTCAGGAGACATAATCGGCACTATTTACCAATGAATCCCTTTGGTAAAGTACTATCGTGACTGCTGTACAGTAGGCACAGAAATAGTTAACAGCATATATCATAATTATCATTAACAATCACAACAAAACACTAGAGAGAAAGCAGTCTACTGCTCTCAACATTATATCAACAGGCATGAATGAAAATCTCATCAATAGCGTATGGATTTCAGCACGTGGAGATTAAGAGAGCCGTGTATGAGAAACGAAACAGGACTAAAGTAAATATACATAGGACAACAAAACATAACATTAAGGTGAATACATGGCAACTGGCCATGAACTTGGCGTACACTCTGGCAATACCCATCTCTACATGCATACCACTCACTCGCCAACTCCTTCCCTCTATACAAGGTCCAACGGAATCTAAATCTGTACCAATGGAATAGCTAATTCACAATAAATTATCTACCAGATTACATCGCGTGACTAAACACTGGCTTCCTAAATCACTTGGCATTGTGGATAGCGCGTGGATAGCTGGATAGCGCGTGGATCACGGCTACACTGGCTACACTGCCTACACTGCGTAATCATCACACAT
The DNA here is from genome assembly GCA_011762755.2 of Epimenia babai. Taxonomy (NCBI): domain Eukaryota; kingdom Metazoa; phylum Mollusca; class Solenogastres; order Cavibelonia; family Epimeniidae; genus Epimenia; species Epimenia babai. The sequence goes on from WURV02204945.1 coordinate 2,939, forward strand.
CTCAGATATTTTATCATGTGTAGACAGCAACACAAATTATGTAACCTATAACCAGGAACCAAGAACATATCAACAGTCAGTACACTGGAGATAGTAATATTGATGGAAAATGAATCTGGTCGCGGTCGCAAACTCTACTACTCTGAGAAATGCCGCTATTATCAACAGTTCAATGACATGATACACCCAGTGTGTGTGGTGATCAATGAAATGCATTAAAACTATGCTGCACTGAACCAAGAACCGTCACTTAACTCACTTTATATGCATGTATACATCTATGACACTGACACAAAACAAGAGATTATATAACATGGAAGATATTTCAGGTTACATTATAAAGTTTATGAACGTGAAGACAGTCTGCTTTTTTCATGCATGTTATGTATGTATATATGTGTAGGCATGCGTGTGTATGCATGCATTCATGTAGGCATTGATGTGTGACCATTTGTTGTGGCCTTTAGTAGCCTGGACCGATATTACTGAATATAGTCAGCAGTATTTAGAACAGTGAAACCGCAGTAGCGCAACCACCAAATCAGTCAGAGAGTTGACCTTCGTCCAATAGTGCCATTTGTTTTAAAGACCAAATGACAGCCTGCCTATACGAAGCAGTTTGCTAAATATGTGATGATCATATACTGTAAGACAACAAGATAACACCACAAGACACCCTGTTATCAGCCCCTGAAACAAAGGGATGTCACAAGAAGTCCTTGCACTGAAACTTGAAACTACATGTACTCCCACTCAGGTCTAACAATTTATAGATTATCCTGCCTGGCCCGCTAGTGTTTACCAAAAAAGTAAGAAACAAAATGATACCTACGCACAAGGAAAATTCTCAACTTCAAAAATTTCATTTTTCATCTGACTAAAGTATGATCTATACAAGGTGACATGCATTAAAAAATATAAAAAAATTATACTTGACTATTCATTCTTCTCCAAAAAATTAAAATAAATATATATGAACAGAAAATATGACTACAACAGAGGGTGCGGTGGGTGGGTGTGCTACTGGTTACCTTGACGACCAGGTTGTTGCTCGAGTAACACATACTCCTGTTGGTGATGTCACGAAGACGTGCGTCATCACCGATGAGGTACACGTAGAGACGGTGTCGTTCTTCACGGCCCGTCAACACAGCCCGATTCAGTAGGTTCGATACCTTCAACACGAGTATCACGTTGCAATAGAGACCATATCAAACAGGATACTGCATTATATGAGCGTATGAAATCCATCTTGGCTATGTGTGCGCCTGTAGCACAGCTATAGAGGTGCTTGACTGTTATAAAACAAAAGAGAGTTTTTGCGCGAGATTGCATTAATTATACCACAATTTAAGTGTGGATCATTAACTTAAAAGAAAAAGCGCCGAAAAAGCTACAGTGCTCAATGTGCCTAATTTTTCATCCCAGCCCTGTCATTCTCTGCCACAGCCTTTTCTTTGATTGGCCTACATAGTGTATTTGTGTATTGTATTACATTAACCCACTGCCACAGATGGTGTATAATAGGAAACACTAAACAACTGGTCACTACACATATAGCTATCGACATGAGTAATCTTCTATGTAGAAATACAAGTATCATGAAAATACAAAAATTAAACATCAAATTCACACAATGGTGGTTTATATTGACTATTAAAATGTCACTGTCCAATGATGTTTTTTACCCTAAAACTAAGCAGTTGACACAGAGAGCACACTCACAGTAAGGATGGCCACGACCTTCTCCGGATTGTTGAAATTGATGCGAAAACGTGACACCATCTTCGACTCAGGGAGGAAGTATCGTGACCTGGATCTAGTGTTGTATCCGCGTTCAACGCTCCAGATGACACGGCTCACCTTGGATCCATCGGTCACACCCGGCTCTACCTCCAGCTTCACGCGTAGCACATCCTCACTTCTGAGACAAGCAACAAGACAGACATGTCTTTAGGTGCATAGCAATAGCATTGTTGCAAGGACCAACATAAAGCCCTATAAAATACATGTCCAGATGTTATAATTAAGACACTGTTACAAGCAACCAGTCAACCAGTGATAACAAGAGATATCAAAAGTTAACCCTATCTGCTGTAGTTAATATGCTATCTTAGTAATATTACTTATGCTGTATCATCTATAGTAACCATATTGCCTCATTGTTATGTTAATGAATATGCTATCTTAGTAATATTACTTATGCTATATGATCTATAGTAAACATATAGCCTCATTGTTACGTTAATGAATATGCTAGACTCATTGTTATGTTGGGAAATCACCTTGAAGCAAACCTTCAAGTCTGGGTTGCCATCATCAATGCTACCAGTACCAAATGCCAACAGTCAACCTACTCATGATGCTCACTCTGTGATATGATGATGATTATTACAGTAATCAGTGATTACTCAGATAATGAGATAAACATGAATAATGCGCTATAAGAATATAAGAAGCCCTGAAAGTCCATGCAATACAATACTCCACGGGTTACATAAAACCCCCTTGGGCCATATTCCATATTCGCTGACATAAAAGGATATTTGAGTCACAAATGACACTTTGATCATATAATCTGAAATATGATAAATGGCGCTTGTATATCCTTGGCATTAAAAGGCTATTGAAATGCATGTCAAATGGCAAAATTTGGTAATTCCTGCAATACTGAAAAGTCCACAATTAGTATGTTAATAGCGAAATGTTGAAATAGAAAGAAAATCTTTTTGAGTAAGTTTAATCAAGAAATGCTTCGTGTATAATTCTTTTTTATGCAAATATATTAAATGATTAACTCGACCGAATATCATTGATGGCATCCGATGCCTCCTGCCACCGGCACTTTGTATTTTTGCATTAACATTATTAGATTGACGGTAACAGGCATGATGTAACAAATTGTAGTCAGAGGAACAACATAGCTCACATCCATCGGTGTCACAATGTGTAAAAGCTGCCCGAATGATGATACAGCCACATGTAATTACGTGCCTGGGGAGATGATACAGCCCCCATGAGTGCCCGGTTAGTGCCTGGTCTATTGTTGCATCAACATCTCATCAAACAGTGATATGTGATGACACGACTATGATCAATACGCATGTCTATAGAAGCAGTCCACGTAGACAGAGGGCGTAAAAAATTCATGACGACCCACCAAGTATACGTTAGTGCGGCTCGTGTGATACACGCCAAACAGACATTATAGACTGGCATGGCAGTTATTGATATATAAACAACCATCGCCAGCAACAAAAGTCGTCAATTTGCGTCATTGTTTAATTTCCATAGAGAAACTCTGCTATAATAACAAAAAAGATCATTTATAAGCTTATAAAGGTCTTTTACTATAACAATAATCATTGTAGTTGTTTTCTGGAAGAGGGCAGACTTTGAACCCATAAATCATAACATTCATTTATCATTCCAGTATTGTAATATACATAATTTGACTTAGACTGTATCTGAAAACAACAATAAAAAGAACAATTAAATGACAGTTTTAGATACAAATAATGACACTGAAGCTATCATCAAACCATTTACAGTTAAACTCCAAAAACACATACTTTTTATGCTTCCCGTAATTCTTGAGGTCACGAATATTAGCGGTGATAGTCGCGCTTCGTTGACGATCATTAACATCCACAAATATATCCCAGTTACTGCCCTTGACAACCTCCGCTCCGAGTATTTGAATGCCACTCCGTGCACGAACCCTGATCAAACACAGTCCGATCACATGACTTATATGATCAATATGTACAGATACAATTTACACAAACTTGCTATCATCATATAACGTCATAATAATCACTGTAAACTGGATAAAACTGTCCCCATTCAATATACTGCTCATGTTTACAATATCCAAGTTGACACAGCAGAGCTTTGTTATACAATATTAAACTTTGTTAATATAAAGATAGATGATGCTTTTCCAACATTTAACTAACACTCCCACTCTCTCCATGCCTGATCTGCAGATGGCTATAACTCAGATGTATTTAACAAGGATTTAACAGGAACAAAGATAGTTTTTTTTCATTTTCCATAACCGTGTGACTCGAAAACCACATGATCAAATACACTTAGACCAAAAGAAGGCATGGGATGAGCGACAATGATGCCCGCAAGTATGAAAAATATTACTTAAACGAGTGATGCATTGATGCTGAATGATTTGTGGATGTAAACCGAGCATGATGCATGACGTACGATATACTGACCAATGACCATCGCTACGCAGTCTATATATGTGACCGGATGAACTAAAGATCAGTGGGCCAATGCCATCATGGTTAACTATTAATTAGTGGCGATTCAAGTAAACTTACCTAATGATAAACATTTTCAAGTCTGAGCCAGCCTCGAGTTTAATTGGCACAAAAAACTTCGATCCGGCAGTGAGTGCTTGCTGCGGCACATTAATGATCACGAAATGATCCCGAAGTTCCGTGTAACTTTCTGTCGCATTGTTAATCGTTATCTTTTCGAGAAAATTAGCCGTTGCCTCATTGTGGATATATCCATGATGGGAATTTGGAATCAACGTGTTCGGTACGCTTGAGCAGGCAAGTCCGTTATCTGTTTGGGTCACCGAATACAGAACGTCAATAGTGGCCTTATCATCTTTCCACCACTCTACGGGCGGTACTAACGATGTGACACAAAATCCAGAGGAGTCATTCAGTAAACAATGTGCCGCTAATCTACGCGAGTGATGTTCCAGGTACACACGAGCACACCATAACTGTCCCTGTTGTAAGTATCGGTATGGTAACATGCGTCGTGGTCGCTGTGCACTGCGAGATATATGAAACAAAACCCTCAATCGTCCACCCGGGTGACCATTTGGGTAATCTACGATATATACATTTAAATCCATGTTGTTAATGACCGAGTGATGTGTTCTACTCGACTGCTCTTTATCGTGGGCATTTAGTAGCACCTGTGGAACATTCTGGTAGATTTCAAATGGTCCAAACTTGGCATGTAGTAAATGAGAGTCTTGCCTTTTATTCAAAACAACAAAATTCTGTGCGTATGTTAATTGTGATCTGTTGGTATTCTTGTGATAGTGAGGCTTGAGGATGTATCCGTCATTTTGATCCTGGAAATTTATGTCTATGGCTGCACCGACGTCTGAAAAAATTACATATTGAAAGATATATGAGAGCATGACTGCCACAGTACAATGTGACTAATACTGATGTGTAAAAATAATGCATAAACATAATTATAAATGCCAATTCCTTAGAGATTAAATATATTATCAGATTCATTCATTTTACACATTGACTGGCACTATTATATTTGTAGACCTGACATTACCTCCTCAGCGAATGATCAAACATGATGCAAGACGCAGTTTATCATGTACATGTGATATTTGTAGAAACTCAGAATATTTTATTAAAACTGGATAGTTCTCTTATAACTGCAATTTAAATAGAATTTTATTTTCTGTGAATAAACAACATAATTACGGTGTAACATTTCGGAATTATATTTTACAGCTGTTATGCACCGAAATCACATTTTATATTTCTAATTATCAATCTTCAACAAGGAAAAAGTGAGGAACTGACTTGCAGACCATAATCGGGTGATTGGGCTAGTAGAAAGATGGGTGGGCGTTCATTATTCATTAAGATAGACTGGCCCGATAGTGTAGTGGAAGGAACATGAAGAGAAGACCTTAATCAGGATTACATAATAATCCTGGCAGCCATGTTCTGGAGTTTCATTAGGTCGCCTGTAGTTTTATCGGAAATACCGGCCCAGAGAGTGTTGCCATGGTCAATGTCTGATATTACAAGACCATGAACGATGTTCTTTGCTACTTCTCAAGAGATATATCGGTAAATGTGCCGAATATTGCAGATACTCAGATAGTTGCTATGACATATGTTTAATACACACTTTTACATCGTCATGTTGTAATCAAAGAAAAGTTCTTTGTGCGACAGCTCAGCGCAATATCTATCAGGCTATCTATCAGCATGTAGTTCAAGAATATCTTCTTGCTTACAAAATCACGAATGTTTGCATGGGTTTTAATTTTGACTCTGTTCAGCTTGAGACAATTTTTCGACAGCCAACTTTTGATATTTTCGATGCAGCTACCTAGTGATTAAGTACATGCTTCCGATTCAACTACGTAGTATAGGTTAAATAGATCAGTGGGTCTTCGCGACATATGTAGTATTTTATATTTTGGCAGCTAAAAATGTCACTGTGGGAGACGCATAAAGCGTAAAAAGAATCAGGCCAAAATTGAAACCTAAGGAATACTCCAACAAACACAGATGCTGAAGATGGCGCAATATTAAGATAAATAAGTAGTGTACAATAATTGAGATACAAGGGTATTCAAGGAAGCACAATACTACCAATGTCATACTGATTACACATATCAAGTTAAAAGAATCATTGTGTGTTCTACTGTGTTGAATTCTGTCAGATGTCATACTTCTGAATGCTTGGAAGACATTCAGACCTGAAATTTGTGAATAGCTTAATAAAGGGCTGTCCTATTGCCAAAAATGAGCAATAAAAACATTCTTGAAAATTACCTACTTTAGCGTAGTGGACACATGAATTTTACAACATTAACAAGAGATGCTATAACTACTTTACTATGTACTTTACTTTTCACTTGAGCAATAAATAAACGGATTATATAGCGACTTGTTTAGAAAAATATTGGCTCCCTGTAAAGGGCTTTTAGTCATTGGATGAACCATTTTAATTCTCCATTTATAATCATCACTCATGAAACCTTAAGGGCGATAACCATGAAAGAATTTGGGGGCATCAAAAAAGCCAAATTTATAGACTTTTACGTCTTTATATAAAAACATTTTCACCAGTCCTGTAATTTCTTTCTATTTAGTCGGTAGGAAGTTAGATAGTATAATACCCTCTAAAATATTAAATAAATGAGTTACTGGGGATCTCCACTACTAACAAAAGATGAGAATCAAGTGAGGTACGTGATAATACGAGGTATTTTTGATATATCTTGATCACAACAATCACAATTAGGAACCCAGTCTTGTTTTATATTAACTCTAAATGTGTAAAAGCTTCAACATCACTAATCTACTAGATGGGTGGCGTTAATACTGAGTTACATTGAAAAATCACATTTTAGTACATCTTGTGGTTCATTCCATCTATTATATGGTGCAATCTATTATGTGACGCCATATGTGGCATCTGACAAGGTTCAGTTTCAAACATCGCAGCGTACGTCCCATGATCGGTGAAATCAAAAGTAATCACGTAGAAAATGAATGAAACTGATTTTTCTAGTACAAACTTTCTACTATCTTAGGAAGTAAATCTACAAGTCTGGCATTATTGAAGGTTACTCACAATATACTTCAAATAGTAAGACAGTATTAACTGCAAGAAATACGTGTAACTCGCCACTTATACAATGACAGCGGGGTATGGATATCGCATTCAGATGCGTGCAGTATTGACGGAGTCAAAATGAATGAACTGTCCACTGTCAGTTTTTACATGTCAAAAACCACACTAAGAGGTGAGACACTTTTGAGTTATTCAAAAAATAAAATCTGCCTCTAGAAAGTTGCTGAAAAATGCCACATGTTGTGTGTTTTTTGTTTCAAGCAGGGTAGGTATCTCGATCGACCACATGGCGGTTATAATTTACTCGGAAAATTACATGGTCATCACCTTTGCCTTTTTATGGTCAATACCTGTGCAATGCGAGTAAAAATATACGTTATAGTTTAGATTTACGCGTTAGTTTGCGAGAATGAATATTGCGGTAAGCAATATTTATTATCGATTACAAATAATGGCAAAAATGTCAAAGTAAAACCGTCAACAGAAATCCACTTGCAAGTTTACCTAATGCTAAGATAACAGTAATTAAATTGAACTCAGATGTAATCATAATAACACCTAAGGCAGTATGAAACTGTGAGTCATTACTTAAAACTTAAACCTGGGTAGTCTAAGTCTTATTCTTGATAATGGCCTACTGTGCAATTTGTAGTTACACAACACAGGTAACTTTACTCACACGACAATCTCGAAATACACCCAATGACTACCGCTAGCGTCACACACACTAGCTCCATGTCGCCTATGGAACAGAAGGCAACAAACTTGGTGATTTACATCTCGTTGAAAATTCTACATCGTCAAATTCACCAACATCAACCGACATCCTTATGTGTTGGTCGGAGAGCCTCCTGTCTCGATGCGATTTATCACATAGTTCGCAAAATACACTGTTCCGAATCCAGTGTGAATCAATGACCTTCTTGTTTTTGTATTCCTACGCTCTGCGTATTTCGTGAAGACAAATTAAACGCCAATTAAAATACCCTGTTTCATAATTTATACAATGTGGCATATTGTTGTAACACAAAACATTCGCTGAAGTAGATTGATCAATTACCAATATACATTACAGTAAATCTTAACTAGTGTATAGACCTCTTTTATCTGTCGCGTTGATATTGACCAGACGATGTACGTTGTCAGATAATTTATTCTGTGTATCACGTGACAGTAAAATGCTCCTGGGGCTAGAGAAAAAACGCACCGGGTGGGCATTTTCAAGATAGAGTTCGAGAATCGGAATCATTCTACAAGTCATAATATAATGGTCAGTAATCAATCCGGCAATCCCTTTTCAGAACTATTGACGAGAATTTTCTTCCTGATCTATCTCTATTGCTAGGGGAAGCATTGGAAGCTTATTTAGCAGACGCATATTGGTAATAATCGGCAGAGATACGTGTAGGTTGATGAGTTTGATAAAATCCAAATTGATAAAAAGTTCGTTTGAGGCACAATGGATTTACTCGAGCGTTTTGATTTCGTAAACTAAAAATGTTAACACGCGATTATTTTCCCGCTTAAACGTACGTTTTCTGATGTCATACACCGCAGAACTGCTTACGAATACATGAAAGACGCTGCGTATCTATGTAACCGATCAAAAAGCGGACATTGATCTGTTTTTCAAACAAAACTTGCAACCAATACTCACTACTAACGATATTATTACATGGTAATGTGGCTTCAATCATACTTATTTTGTTAATCGATGTTGACATTTGTTACTATAGGCTTATACATCGATATTGTGAATTTATTAAGAAAATTTAAGATAATTGAATCGTAAGACAACACAAATTAAGAACCCTCATTTCAAAGTATCAGTTTACAAAATGTCTTGGAATGTGGTAAGGCGTCGTGAAAATTCCTATCGTCACTAGGACGCTTCTTTATCGTACACCTCATGAGAAACATAATAACAGTCATATTTGATATTTGTGTACATACATCTTTCCAGGTGTGATACAGTGGCTGAAATGAGAAACCCACGATCGCGGTTGTTGTATCGAGTGGTTCTACTTGCGCTCTTATACCTTCTGTGTGCGCCTAAAGGGGATGCGGTATGGTATTATATTATATAGTATACTATACAAGTTTATGGAAGTTTAAAACCACCACTAGGCATTGCAGTACATAATTTCATTAGTTTGTTTTTAGGTCGTAACATTGTAAAGTGTCGTCGGCATTATCTTGTCATTATGGACTAAGGGATAATTCGGCACTCTAAATAAGCTTTATTATTATTATCATTATCATCGTCGTCGTCGTCGTTGTTTTTGTTATATCTCGAAATGTGAAATTTACATTCATCCATTTTAAGAATATTATAATAATGATTAAAGCAACTCATTTACCACTGAGAAAATAAAAGTAGTAAAGACGGTATTTTGTGAATTAGGGATGTTTACCGAATGTATATAGTACACTTTAAATATATGTTCAGAGATCCGGGAGCAGGTGGCGTAGCGGTTACAGCGTTTGACTTTGTATCCAAGGGTCAAACCCGCCCTAACCAGTATAATAACTGTGGCGCTGAAAACACCTTAAACTCCATTGCTCATGGGGGTCTGGATAGGCCTTGCAGTGGTTTTGTTGGGGCTTTCCCCCTCTGACGTTTGCTGTGCTTTAGATGCTCCATATGTGCTCTCTATGTCGCTCACTTCCCCCTTATGTCGTCATCTCATTGTAAATAAACATGAACCTATCATAGACTTAGCGTAGTGTGCGACATATGTAGTTTCTAAGTAGACATTAGGAACCAGTGGCGTGAATGGGACAAGGTCAATTGTCTGCCCAGACTCGGTGGGTTTTTCACACTAGGTGTTTTCCCCCCACCCCTTATAAGTGAGGCTAATCAGATAGTCGTGTTAACCACATTAATAGGCTAGCTTTGTAAAGGGCCAAGAATGGCCTATCACAACGATTACTACGGTAATCAGCCCATAAATACAATACAATGAGTAGCGAGATCAGGGAAGCTCTCACAGCGGCTGTAGAAAAGAGGGTTTATCCTCCTGACGCGGTCGAGTTTCGAAGTGTGTTGACACGGTTTCTCCCGGCGCGAACACTTCCCTTTCTCGCCACATCGCTGAGCCACAAAACAGACTCCCGCTTGTTCGGGATTTAACATTTTTCGGAGAATACAGTCAGTTGGTAGAGCGCCACAGAATGATCTCGGGGTCTTGGGTTCTGTAGGAAATTTAATCATACACAATGGTAATCATTGCTGACGATTGCCCATATTTACCATTGATTTTCCTACATTTCGCTTTCATAAGATATTATACTATTAGCACGTGACATTGTGAACAATATCACGTGGTCGATATTCGTTATGCTATTCGCCCGATAGATTATGTCAATCAAACTCCTGGATTGGTCCGTTAGAGGTATGCTTCCATGACCCGGATACGAAACCGCGACGTCTTGCGTGACAGATCGCTGCTTCAACAATTCAACCACTTGCGCCTATGTTCCTTGCACAGTGTGGACGCAGTGTACGAAGTCGAGCAAGCAGATTATACACTCAACGCAAAGCGTGCATTAATGCCACAGTCACGTACAGTGTACCAACACATTTAGCGTGGAAACGTCTTATTCGACTGCGCTTTTTATATCGCGCGTCGTCGATCAATAACTCACTCAACGGATGCGATCTTAGAGGCGTTACGACTTTCGTTAGTCAACAGATGGCGCGATATAATACATTAGAATCGTTCTATAATAGGATTATTAATGCCCACTTCAGCGAGTTCGCTATCAATATAGGGTGGATTATACGAAAATTGAATTTACACAAGTACACGCACTTCAAACCCTCTGGTCCACTCCCACTGCGCAAGCCGTCATTGACAGACATTTTTTTTAAATTATACCTCGTTAATTAAGCTGAAGAAGTCAACTCTGAAATTATAGCACAGGCCACGAGGCACTCGAGAAAGTTCTCTGACGCCAGCATTGCAACACCGTACAATGAAGCCTAAAATATCACAAGAAAAATAAAATCTTTTTGACCAACTAACGGGAGAATCAAAATGAACTCTTGTAGTTAGCCCCTTCATATATTGCCCTTTTTGTATTTCATGATATGTATAACATGGCAAGCGACATATATTTATCCAAGAAAATTTAATAAATCCAAAGCGTTTTTTGTATAAAAGCATATTTCAGTTCAAATATAACAAAATCTATTGAGCGACTGGTTGTATCAAAAAAAATTTAAGGGTCGTAGATATTAATGGTGAAAATATGTTGAAAAAATCTGTGATATTAGGGTTAGAGTTGGGTTAGGGTTGGGTAAGCATTTATTATCAACCGAAAACTATCGACATTTTGATAAGATATTTAATCGTTTGTATTTTATGCCTACCTAAAATTAAAGAAAAACCATCAAGAAACATGAAACGACTACTAAATTTTAACCCGATTATCGTTATAAATATTTATTGTCATAAAGAGCGATGGTCGATTCATGATTATCGAATTATGCGAGACACTGCAATTGATATGGCAATTTAGTTGCCACATAAAAACCATGACATACCCTCCGAGTATAAGCCTATAATCAAATCTAAAGGACCACTCCCAACACCGGCTGGCCATTACCCAGTTTCCGGTAACACGCGCCGATGACGCTGACATTTTATCATTAATCGATACTGCCGTCGAATTATCGCGCCAACCCTACTGACGTAGCCAGCCATAAACACAATCGCTTTGACTCCAATCAGTTGTCTAACTCTGTCGGTTGTCGGTGGTTGTGATTAAACTTCCTGCGCGCTGTTTTAGCTGATAACGTACACTATTATAGTATGTACCGAAATGTGTATTGTATTCGGCGATAAACTACATAATGTAGAACGATATTATGGCAACCTAAAAAGAATCCGTATGTATGATTTATAGATAGTGTGTTTCACCGTACCATCTACTTATTGTATCTTATGTCAACAGGTCTCTATAGACAAAACTCGCTCCTGACGCACCGCCATAGACTCGATCAGGCGATATATTTTTTGTTATATTGCTAGAGAAACATTGTTCAACGGTTGATCGATCCTAGATAGCCTGTCTACATATTTGGCGTTACCTTGTACTGGTTTACTCACCGTAGTATTTTTTGGAGACGTTCCATCGTTCTTTTTCACGTTTGGTCACTCGCGTGGCTTGGGGCGCCGTGTATTTTTTTCGCAATTTTGTATACGTGGGAGAGGAAAGCGCGGAATAACGTGACGACACTGGGGCCGGAACCCACGACGTACAGATCGCCGGCCTGGTGCTTCACAAGCTGACATTTAAAATCAGATACCCGTGCATTCCAGTTTTCAAAGCGCACACTGACTAAATATTTGGTCTGTATCAAGCGAGCGATAACGCACACATATCTAACAAGTCATTCTGTGCATTTTTTTCTTGTCAACCCTGGACCACCCTGGATAACCCTGAACCACCATGGATAACCCTGAACCACCATGGATAACCCTGAACCACCATGGATAACCCTGAACCACCATGGATAACCCTGGTCCACCATGGATAACCCTGAACCACCATGGACAACCCTGAACCACCATGGATAACCCTGGTCCACCATGGATAACCCTGAACCACCATAGATAACCCCTGTTTACAACTCCAACCTATGCTGGTAAAATGATTCGGTCAATATCTCTCTAAAAAGATACCGTTGCAGAATCAAGTGAAGGAATACTCGTCATTGAGCGTTTATCAACGTTGTACATAAATCCGATCGCTTGGAGTCCAGGTTACTTGTCACACCCATTCACACCTATAACCGGCTCTTACGTGTCACCACTGTGATCGCCTTCAGCAATCAATCAGCCTGTCTATATTTAGCGCGCGAGCCATTCCACCGTACGTCTACCGTCACGTCGCTGCAGTCCGCCTCTAGAATGCACTCCGGCGATATTCGACAATCAACAGGCTATTGACTATCCAAAGGAAAACTCAAACAAAACAAGTTTATTAAACGCCGCTTTCAACAAGTAAGCCGAGAAATTGTTCCCTAATTATTTGTCGAAAATATCTACAGGGTGGCTCAAAAAAGTGATACCACTTTTTGTGAGCCACCCTGTATAAGTTTTTAAAAAGTTTCGACTACGGACAAACAGTTGTCCTAACGCTTCGACCATTTTTTCTCATCGATGACAATTTGTCAATTTTTCTTAAGCATTTCGTCTTTTTCCCCATTTCATTACTTAACACCTTCTTCATAGCATTTATACTGAACATGTAGGTAACTGTAAATGACCTATGTTTGTCAATACACGAACGGTGACATTACATGTAGAAGCTCTTGCGAAATTTCACTCGTGAAACGCGTGTCTGACGCCTACGCCAAAGAGGCACTAATCAAATAAAGTGTATTTCATTCATCTCTCATTTTGTGTCTACATAGCTCATATACATAGCTAATGTACATAGCTAATGTACATAGCTAATGCACATAGCTAATGTACATAGCTAATGTACATAGCTAATGTACATAGCTAATGTACATAGCTAATGTACATAGCTAATGTACACACACATTTCATACAAATTAACAGCACATTTACACACATTATCTACACATCTATTCACATTATCCACATATTTATGCACATTACCCACACATTTATGCACATCAACACATTTAATACAAATTTTATACACTTTATATACATCATAAACGTGCTAAATGGCAAATGGGATAATAGTACCTAGACATCCGGTTGGTATCGACACGGCTTGGTGATTAGAACCAGTGGCGTGAAAGGACGAAAGCCAACTGTCTGTACAAACTCGATGGGTTTTCACGAAAGTGGCTTCCCCACGCTTTACAAACTGAGGCTAACACATTTCTCGTGTTAACCACATACGTTAGCATTGCTAAAGGATAAGAACAACTTACACAAAAGTTTCATAGGCAATCGGCCTACTACGACTTACTACGATAAAATATACATAAATTTATTTGAAGTTAATGATAGTTGTTATCCATAGATAACGTACAATATGTACATGCGTACATATTCTGGCAGCAACTGTTTCTAGACTAAGCCACAATATATCTATAAAATTCTGCACACAACGAAATATAATTTATAATTTATCACCTTAGAGACCGCGGTATATCTGCGAAACATACGGGCAAACATACATATATGCAGAATATAAAATATTATTTACATAAATTAATTAATTCAGAATCAGGAATCGTCGTTTAGATGCCGATTTAATTAGGTCACGCGGTGAAATCGCCATGTTTTTTGAAGAATGTTGGTACAGCTGCCGGGCTTAAGCTCATGATCTCCGCGGCGTCGTGCTGTGCTTCCGTTCTCGTTTGACCCACATTCCAGTTGACATACAGTATACCTAGAACACGCATCCGATCGCTGTGGGTTTCGGATGTGACACGTGACGATGCGGGTTTTATCGATTGTTTCTGTTGATGTTTTTGTATAAAGCTTCCTCCGTTTTTGTTTCGCGCATAGCAGGAGTTATATTGACCGAAAAACGATTTGCAGATTGCTCGCGGCTCGATTAACGAAGTCGTATTCCACAACGTCGAAAATAACATCATAAAGGAATTCTATATAACATGAATTTGCGTTTAAAAAAATTGTGTGTTTTTATACTAACGTTGCTATCGACGCTAATCTGTTTGTATTTTTACGCATTTACGAATGTTAACGACGTTGTTGTCAAAAAGTCGCAAATTCCTCGGAAGACGGTAGCTAGTCGTGGTCCCGACGTGTACCCGAAACCGACAGTCGCCTCAAAATCAGTGAGTAAAATTCAATAACTGTACATATTCAGCTGCTCAGTTGGTCAGCTGGTCAGCTGGTCAGCTGGTCATTCAGATTGGTGATTCATATAAGTACTTAGATATTCAGTTGGTCATTTGAATATTGATTACATTTCTGTTAAGGTGACATCTTACGTTGAGTGTCAAAGTTATCGTTGAGTTATCGTATTGGCATTGAATAGCTGCCTTGCGCGTCGATTTATAGTAAATCGATAAAGAGAGTTTTTAGGGGCTTATAGGCCTTTTATGAAATATATTATATACGTCAGCCGCATTATAACAAACATTAAACCAGTTACGGTCATGTCCGCGGGGTTAGTTTTTCAATATATCGATATCTTGTAGAAAAATAGGAATATCATCGGTTTTTCTAAAACTCCGTCTCGAAGTTGAGATTTTGATTGGATAAATATGTTAATTATGAATATTCATCAGCAAGTCATTTATCCCCGATTGATGGAGTAAATGTGTAGATGCTCGATATTATCTTTGACAGGGTGAAATGTGAGTGTCGGATGGTATTGTATATGCGCTGAATAGCCGCCAAAGCATTTCATTGTAAACCGCGTTCGAGAGCCTTTATTGGCTGTAACTCGCGGTCTATAAATGTTTTACTTTACCTTTACCTTTATATGCAGTTTTTCAGTAATTAGCCGACTGCCTGTAATATCCCAGTTATAAAATCATTAATGACACCTAAGATCTTTCTATACTTAATGTTTGGAGGTCGTCATTTGGGGTTAACCCTATACTCGCTCCATATACAAGTTAGTAGTCCTTGATATACATACACACCGATTAACAGTAAGTCATTCTACTGCGATTGTTGGAATAAACCCATCTCTTATATGTGTAGACATTTGATATTCATTTTGACGAGTGACATGCATTGCATTGCGTCGAAGGAATTGTATATGGGCTGGATAGCTGGTATAAACATTCCAATAAACCACATCTGGGAGCCTTTATTGGCTGATACTCGCGGTCTATAACTGTTCTACTTTACCATTTTGGTTTGTCACTTTACTACATTGCAGCCCTTTACCGAGAAGATTTAAAATTAACCACTTCGATAGAAGGATTTTTTTACATTAAGGGACGATCAATCAACTGCCAATTTTGGAGGTGTAAAGAACGCGAAAAATCATCAGTGCCTGCGAATTCAAACTTACAATCGATCTCAGGGTCTTATAATTTCAGAAACGAGTTGACCCCATGTAACATACTGGATTTCGCGCCACAAAAGGGGAATCCCGTCGATTGTTCGCGAACGTGTCAATCACGTTGCGCCACGCCCACATTAACATGGATTGGCTCGATGTTGTTTACCCTTACTATTGCGTCATATCGAACACAGTATTCTATTTGTTCGATGAGTCTGTCCCGTAGCTTATAAAAAGCCGGTGTCTCAAATTACTGTGTTCCTATAAATCATACAAGTCATAAAGTAAAACATCGTGAGTTAGACGATAGAATCAGACTGTATTGATTAGGTTCCAATTACGTGTAACCGTTTAGTAACTGCTAGTGTTAGAGTGTTATTAATAAGCTGATATTGTTATTATTTTGTGATTATAATTAAAGATAGAATACTCACACCGAATCGTACTTGTTAAGTAAATTTTCGTGTTGGTTTTAATTCAACATAAGAAATTAAAACATAACACCCCATAAATCACCGATAAATAACTTGCTGTCGATCATTACAGAAGCAATAAGCGGCCCGCATATGAACCCGCGACCTTTCGGTTACTAGTCCAGCGCTCTTGCTCTTACCCTCACTATCTGCTTCCCAAAAAGGCGAAACTTTACCATGGAAACACTTATTTCAGATACTCGAAGGTGATATTTATCGAACTCTAGATTTGACACCTGTCATCATCTCTGAACATGTCTTGAGGAAGATACAAAATGGCGTCGATTTACCGGAAGTTTACGGTGACGTCATCGATCTCAACGTCGTGGGCGTGTTTGAAAAGACCTCATTACGAGATGTTAGTTCATTTTCGATTAATTTTAATATATCTATCGTAAAATAATATGTACAGATCGCATCAGGTTTGTCATCTGAAATTATAACATTGTAACCGATTATATTTTTATTAAAAATTCATAGTATTGTTATAAGCCAGTCTTCTGTTTCAGAACGCCCGTGGTCGGTTGACTGTAATCAAGAGTCATCTCCCTTTGGACGTCGCAAAAGAATCTAGTCAAAATCACGTGGTGTGTTATATCGCTCAATATGGATATCGAAATTTAACGATCGTTGTTCTACGCAGACAACAAAATTTCATTTACGTGCCATCGTGTGGGAAGGACGACAAAAACTGGTCTAACGACGTCGTTCCAGGGGAAACAACCATGGTCTTCGACACGTAAGTATATTTTATAGCATAATACTGGACACTACTCCAAACTTAGGCAAAATTTTACTTTTTAGTTGAGATGTAGACGACGGTCTTTGTGGTTTTGGTACGTTTGAGCTGGATAGTTTTACAATATTTATTATGATCCAAGCGACACTCCGCAGGTCTCCTGATTGATTGGGTGTATAAAGATAACGGGGGGCAACTCCAGGTGAAATCACACCGTGTTACACCCGACCTTCATAAACATAGGCCACAACTGGAACAAAACGAGAGTACAAGCAATTGCTGATAGTTTATTTAATTATAGGCTGGTTACCATAGTAATCGTTGTGTAGGCCAATTTCATTCATATCCCTTTACAAAGCTAGCCTATGTGGTTAACACGACAATTTGATTAGCCTCACTTATACGTATAAGGGGTGGGGGGAAAACACCTAATGTGAAAAACCCACCGAGTCTGGGTAGACAATTGTCCTCTTTCCATTCACGCCACCAGTTCCACGTGTCTACATACAAGCTAAATATGCCGCACATTTAGTCTATGAAAAGTCAATGGTTATTTTCAATGAGATGACGACATAGGGGGAGGTAAGCGACATAGAGATCATATATAGAACATCTGAAGCACAGCAAACGTCAGAGGACGAAAAAGCCGTAACACTGGGCTGTGAGACGAAAAGCCCTAACACTGCAAGGGCTACCCAGACCCCCATATGCAATAGGTTTTAAGGCGGTTTCAGCGCAAAAAACGCCACAGTTCCTATACTGGTTAGAGCGGGAACTGAACGAGGGACCGTTAGATAAGTCAAGCTCTCTAACCGCTACGCCAGCTGCTGTTGATAGTTGTAGTCCTGTTGAGGACAGAGATAGTTGGAGACCACACAAACTAATTTCTCTTCTTCCAGTGAATGAATGTGTGCGGAGGCCCAAGGGGTGCTCTTTGTATAGAAATTGGTTATGTGCGCGTGTTCGTGCGCGTGTGTCTGTATGGAAGTTTCGTTTTCGTAGACACGAGGTTTATCTCGGGATTCTGTAACGTGAATTCATATTTTTCTCGAAGTTCCGAACTTATCTCCCCTGATACCTATATAAATGATCACAAACCCCCATTAAATAACACTTATCTCCCCTGATACCAATATAAATGATCAAAAAACCCCATTAAATAACACTTATCTCCCCTGATACCAATATAAATGATCAAAAACCCCCATTAAATAACACTTATCTCCCCTGATACCCAATATAGATGTTCAAAACCCGTATTAAATAACTCGACAGATACGACTGGCGACCTCTGCGTGTTCACAAGAACCTGCAAGTATTAATACCGTCAAACATCGACGGATTCCTGTTAGAATACAATTCCTCGCGTTACCGAGAATGTCTCCGAGAGGTATCGGCTAGTCACACACATCGGAACGAACCCCCGGAGCGAATTGCCGTGACAATGCGCGCTTTGGTATATCTCAAGAACAGAATGAAATCCATTGGATTATTACCCGCAATGTTTGGGGGCACATTATTAGGTAAATTACACATATCCCTAGCTAACTATTCGTGAATAGTAATTCCGATATTTCATACCAAATGACAATTAAGAAAGGGCAACGGTGAATTGTGATCCATCCATAAGTCAATCGATCAATCCACCAATGCAGCCACCCATCCATAGATCCATCAATAAATCCATCAGTTGATCGATCCCTTAATTCATCCATCCCTAGATCCATCGATAAATCCATCAAATGATCGATCCACCAATTCACCCATCCCTAGATCCATCGATCAATCAACCGATTCATCAATCCCTCAATTTACCCATCCCTATATCCATCGATCAATCAATCCATCACTCCACAAGTGACCCCGATCGTGATGTACCCTAGTAATGTAACCACAAACGCATACACTTATCGGTGTATATAATGATTATCGATTCATATCTAAACATTTTCTTACCGCGATGTATGCTGTATTTCGCCACAGTTTTAGCGAAGTATCTACACATGCCATATCGATTTGCTGCATAAATCCACCCTTGTTTTAACAACGACAGGTTGGTTCCGACAGTGTCACGTGCTAAAGGACAGCAGCGACATTGACCTGGCTCTTTTTTCACGCGATATCAGTCTGAGATTACACAACTTGCTTCGGTTTGACTCAAACCTTACGGGCGTCACCTTTAATTTAGTAAGAAATATTATAATACACGTTACGTGGCTGCGAAACGTTTACTATATCATCAGGCAAAAATGTTTTTCGTAATATCATACACGGGCGTGCTTATTTTAATCGTCTTGCCATCTTCGTTACGTAAACTGTTCAACCTTTTCCACGGTGTATAAGTCGATATGTTACCGGAATTTTACACCTCAGAATTTATTAGCCTTATATAATGTACATTGGATGAGAGTTTCAATAGTAGATCGTATAACAAATCATGTCAACATAACGTGTATGTATGTATTTATAGGCTGATTACCGAAGTAATCGTTGTGATAGGCCATTATAGACCCTTTACAATGCTAGCCTATCAATGTGGTTAACACGGCAATCTGATTAGCCTCACTTATAAGGTGTGGGGGAAAAACACCTAGTGTGAAAAACCCACCGAGTCTGGGCAGACAACTGACCTTTTTCCATTCACGCCACTGGTTCCACATGTTTACATATGAACTGAATATGTCGCACACTCCGCTAAGTCTATGATTGGTCCATGTTTATTTACAATGAGATGATGACATAGTGGCGAGATAGAGAACACATATAGAGCATCTGAAGTACAGCAAACGTCAGAGGGAAAAAGACCCAACAGAACCACACTGCAAGGACTACCCAGACCCACCATGGGCAATGGGCTCTAAGGCGTTTTCAGCCCGAAAAACGCCACAGTTAGTATACTGGTCAGAGCGGGATTTGAACCAGGGACCAGGCAACATAATCAATACATCTTGTCAGTCCACGCACCCTTTTCATTGACCTTACCATTGACCTTACGTGAATATTTCAAACAGCGCTAAAATCTGCCATTGAACATACAGTATTGCGTCTCATAAATATGTGAGTGTATCGCAGGTTTGATACAGAAAGTTTACCAGTGTGTTGTCGATAGAGTGTTAAGTACCGAAATGCGCAGAAAACCACCCTAGCGCTGAGTTGGTCGAGCACCAGGCCGATCGTTTTTACGTAACCACCCCACCGTCCCCGATTGGTGGTATCAACCCGTTTCTAAAATCAGTAGACATTTGATCTCATATTTGATTGGTGATATGCGAGTGTCGAAGGTTTTGTATAAGCGCTTAATAGCTGTCATAAACATTCATTATAAACCGCCTCTGAAATCATTTTATTGGATGATATTTTATCGTCTATAAATGTTGTACTTTTACGTGTTACAATCTTTTTTCGGAAATAAATCAGATTTCGATCAGAAAATCAAACAAAAAACTTGATTGGTTGAGAAGGTAACATCTAAACTGGCAATTTTCCGTTTTTAGCCGACTGACGGATTTCAATATCAGATTTACATATTCGGCCAGAAGTTCGACATCTACTTTATGTTTGACACTCAAAAACCTGAAAAAGTCTACATCGGCGAATGGGCACCTTCCAAGGACCGCCTGGTGTAAGAAGTTACAGGAAAATTTTATCTTATTTTTATATTTTTTATTACAGTTTTATTTTATATAAGAACTTATTTGATGGGTCGTTCGGGCGTATACAAAAACAGCTTCGTTACTCGGTGGTCGCCCAGCTCAGTTGGTACGTGGCAGACATTTCTTCTTCATAGACAAAATCAGCACGGGCAATAGCAGGAAAGGTCAAGAGACACGATCTGTATCTGAGATATCGTAGAATCTGACGAGGGGGGGGGGCTACCTTAACGGTGATCAGCAGAATTTGTTGTAACATTCATGAGTCGGAAAAGATTTTACGTTACACAAGCATGAAATAAAACATAACATAAAGCATTAACCCGGACGCGTTATACTGAGTTTCTTCGGCCCAGACCGCTTCAAAATGTGTTCACGAAAGTCTGTGTTAATCTGTTATTGTTTGATACGTATAAAAATAATATCGATGTTCTCCCGCTAATCCGTCTTTTTATTTACGTAGACTCGTGCAAACACGAAGCGAGGTCTGTTCCGCCATCTTGCTCGGCCACCGGTTCAACATTCTGTGTCGTGTAGAATCGGTCATCGAGGCCGAATACGGGCCCAATTGGCGCACGCCGCGAAAGGACTGGAACTGGATATCGTCGCCGTATAACCTCAAGAATCGAGGGGCGTGGTCTGACAAGCTTTGGCCAATGGCGCATGTCGATATCAAAACGAACAACGACATCGTGCATTTATTCCATAGAAAAGGACTCGACACCATCAAAAGTAATAAAACGCACATTCAGTATATATAATAACGTCTTATTCTTTATAATCTATTTATTTCGTCGTTCATGAAAGCTAGCTTTCGTTGGTAATGACTAAAAATAATGACGCCACATTTTGAGATCTCTGTTCGGGCCTAATTGGGAAAATTTACTTCTCTGTATTTTTCTACGGTATTAAATTCAGAAGATCGAAACAGTCGTTTGTTATCCGCTATTCCAGCTTTTTTTCATTCGGGCGAATTTTCCGTTCTCCATTCTCTCACTGCTCTCCCTTTATTCGTATCTGAGTCACGTCGCGCCCCCCGTGTATAAGTCGATGTTTTTCTTTACTGCCGAGAAAATACGCTCGACTCATACACAAAAAAGTACGACTCGGCTATTTCGTGAATATCAAGACATCAAACACTTAAGTTTCAACCTTTGTCGCATCCAATTCGTTCACCTACCGCAATTCGAATATAACGTACACAGGAAATGCGCTAGGAGTATGTCTGGGTTTGTAGGTCAGTAAGTATAGCACGAGAACCTTGAAATCGTGCGCTCGGGTCTTCTGTACATTTCTCACATGTTTATGGAATCACTACGGTCCCCTCCTCTACCAAAGAGTACCAGATGACAAATGAACGTGGTTGAAAAAATAAACGTTTATTTACACGATGTAGTGGTTATATACATGAGCGACATTGTCGAAGAATGTAGGTTTGCAGGTTTTTACAAACTAACCATCTGATCATAATACGGGATAGGATTGCGATATGACGTAATTGCATTTTAAAAAAAGAATTCGACTTTCCCGTGAATCGAGAAATATGCGGAGAACGCGAGAGGTATCACGATTTACGTCCGTAACTCTTGAAAAAGCCGAGGTGAGGTGTGAGGTCGAAATATCGAAAACCATTAAAAAAGTATTAACTGGAAAATATTTCTCTCGAGATTCGCCCGATTTAAAGGATGACACACTGCAATCAAATTAATTTTTGGAACAACCGAAAAAGCTTACACAGTCGCGGTAATATGGCACTATAGCTATGTTTAATCACTCAGATGATAGAAAAGACCTTTTGGTATGATTTATAGACCAAATTATTTCGATGTTTCATGTATACGCCCCAATTATGAAGGCGTGGGCCGCATTTTTAAAGGGCCTGCAGCCTACTGCCGGCGATGTTATTACAATATATAACTGGATTGATTGAAAACGAATTATGTCCCATTTTGTACGGACAACGAAAACTCGCAATTGTATTGTTAGAGATGACGAGGGAATTAGGTCAAGGTCAACATCGGCTGAGACGTGGATATTTTCAACGTCTGAATTGGAGGCAGGTGGTGAATTATGTGCTGGCCAAGCTCTGGGTGACGTAAGGGTTAATGTCGTTTGAAAGTCGGCGGAACAATGGCTACGACTAGTGGCGACGTGAAATCTTTATGTTAAAAGGTTAAAATGCGTCGGCTATCGTAACGCGACGGTGAATTTTGCGTTACAAGCACGAGACGTGCGGGAAGGTATCAATATAGACCGTAGGACCAATTTGATTGGGTAGGTGGGTGTGTATATCAATCAATCCCTCGATCCACCGATCAATCCCCCGATCCACCGATCAATCCCCCGATCCACCGATCAATCCCCCGATCCACCGATCAATCCCCCGATCCACCGATCAATC
>WURV02204946.1:0-11409 GCA_011762755.2 Epimenia babai
ATAATACAAGAAATTGACATTATAATACAGAATATTAACATAATAATACAGGAAATTCAAAAAGTAATAGGGGAATTACTATTATGATTAAGTATACTTGTTTACTAAACCCTGGACATTACCGTTGACATGCTATAGTCGTGAGTTAGGGTCCCATTGCAATAGATTATTTTTATGCGATAACAAAATTCTTTTTGATATTCCATCGGTCGCGACAGTTTCATGGAACATCCTCATTTCGTCAAATTGCACCCTTTAATTAATAACCGTTAAATATGGAATTGTATGATCATACAATTCCATCTTTATTGGAATTAAATCGCCAGTGGTTAGAAGCTCTGACTTTCATGCCAGACGTCGCCGCTTCAAACCAGCATAAAGTAAGGAATTCCCCTTACCCCAAGATTTCTCTCCTTAAAGATTGAATGGGTTGTTACAAAAATATTTTAGGGATATAACAAAGCCGTATCGTACATGCGACTGACATTCAATTATAAATTAGCACCATAACGTCGCATTTTTTTCTTTTTTCCTAAAAGAAATCGGTGACCATTAACGAGATGTTAATGTTTTCAACTGCATATGATGACTTGAGACTTGACAGGAGAAAGGGTGTTTGGTTGGAAATATGGATGGGAAGATATCATGGATGGACCCTTACTCATCTGGTATATGTGCTCTAAATGACGTCCATAATACAGGCATTGTAAACTCGATTGGCTCCTAGCGGTCCGCAATTTTATATATATATTCAACTCAAGAAACGATGAGCAGACGACAACGTATGAAAGTAATAATGAATTATTTTTTAATGAAAATTTTCTCTGCCTATTTTATTGTTATGGTTTGTTTCCAGGCTAGAGCGTCCGACAGCCGATTGAAGCTGCGTACACGTCCACGTTTCACTTATTTCGGTGATATAGTGACCAATAATGTGCACTGGAATATAAAAAATGCATAGAAAAACTATATTGTCTTTAGTTTTTGTCTTCGGTTAAGCTATAAAATACACAGACTTCGGAACCAAATGAAAAAGACAGGAAAAATGATCCTTCGTCCATTCTAGTAGCCGTTACTCGCAACACACTTTCCGCCCTACATCCAAGTTAGTTTTGCACGGACTATATTCAAGAAGATTGCCACTGGTTTTTTTGTTCATTGGGGATAGCTGAAATACCTAGAAACACCCATGATAACACACGCGCATCATTTGATTGGATCGATCGCTAATTTAACTCTATCCTGTTCATTTTCTAAAAAGCACCAAGAATATGTGATAAAGCAGGGTAGGCTGTACAGAGCTCTAAAGTGATTTCTTACATATCGCAAGCAACAGGAGAGAGGAATAAGAATGTTTTTTGGTTGTCAAGTTGATATGCTAGTGGAATTTTCTTGCTAAATATTTTTTTGGCAAATTTGTAGCAATGAACAAATATAGTAGATTTCCAGATGCAAATCACCATTTATTTTTCTGAAAAATGTTGTTATTCTAATGTTGACGAGATATTCTCCATGGTATTTCCGTATCGAAATACTGTACATGTCATCGCTTAATAAGAACAATAACAGTCATACCATTAAAGCCAAGAGTAATAAATGATCACGGTTTACAAATTATATTTCATTTTTTTATCACTAAAGAGAAGAATGTAACATCGCGGATAGTTTCCCTTAATGATTATCTCAGAAATCCACATGGGTTACCTCCCCAACTTTTATCACATCGAAACCAGTGTGGCGAGTGGTTCTGAAGCTCCCATGTGAATATGTAGGCTCCACGAAAAACGAAGGATGTGAATTATTACGAATAAAATAACCAATGAAATCTATAAACAGGCAAGGGCACGGGATGAAATAAATGAGGGATGTGACAATTCCCCAAAAGTGAGCTGCCAAAATATTGATGATATCCAGAAATTGTGTTCACCAGCCAGGCAACATTTCACTCACAAAAAGTGGAAAGAAAAAGTTTAATAGGATATAAGAATGGTTTAGTGCGTTTGCAGTATCGTTCATTTTGTATTTATGAAAGCATATTAACCACGAATATATTGTATTCATGAGTGTTGACTTTACGTATGGGTGCGTAATGTAGGCTTTGTTTCTGTCAAATGGTGAATGTACAAAGAGACTTTCTTCGATAATGTAGAAATTCCGTAATATTTCCAATCGGCATTCATTCTTCGCCAAGTATGTAGTGTAGAATAGATGGTGGCACCTTCATCTCGGATCTCTAAAGTATAACGCGCTGTATTACCTCCCTTAATACATGGAGTAATGATTGATTTCCCTTGTACTGGAATAGTCTATTCTACAATAGCTGTGGATCTTATAATAGCGGCACGAAACTATTATCTCTTAATATGTAGCCTCATGAAATGGAAACCTCCCCCTTAGTGGGCTGTTAAACATTAAGTTAGTAGGCCGTTAACACATTGTTCGGTGACCACAACGACTTGTTGACAGGGCCAAGAACATGTGATAAGTGGGCTCTGAACATTTTAGAAGGCTATAAACATTTAAAGGCCGTGAACTTTTGACAAGTAGGTCATAAAATCCCTATCGGTGTTTTATAAGCACTTCGTAAGAAAAGTGCGTGTCTGTGACAAGTAAACCATCAACACTCGCTTAACAGGCCGTGGATAGGTAGTACATAGACGAACTAAGTCACGTACGGATAGGAATGTCAAAGCTTCAAGGCCAACTAAATTCTAGCGCAGAATATGTCAATATAGACGACAATACACGTTGGTAAACACAGTGAATGAAATCAATATCATTCACTGTGTTGATAGCGTATGATAAAGCAATGTGTAAGTCCACAACAGACACAGGCCTCCGCTTGATGGCTGCGGTTGCGGGATTTGATACACTTAACGAGTCGTTTAAAGTTGCTTATTAGCAACTCACGGTTACTGGAAGCGATAAGAGCGGCAGAACTGGTTGGTGGGTAGTGATATTTCAATGAGTGTGCCCTGAATTATTGGCTGGCGGACCGACAACTATATGATGGTGGCTTGTAAACATTAATTTTGTTCAGTACGTCCCTCTTTTTACCTATCAGACGGCAATAATGGCAATTTATGTTGTGATTTTTGCCATAGTCACTTCACTTCTTACAGAAGTTAATACAATGGCGCACGAACTGCACTGAGGTCTTGCAGAAAATTTATGATAACGGTTGACCTACATAAACCTAGAAAAATGTCTTGCAATAATTGAAGAGAAATGCACGCAGAAATTATACCGTTGAAAATAATTTTGTTCTCAAAAACGGCGTGGAATACAAAAATGCACCAGAGAAAGTGGCTAGAGCTCCAGATCGGCTCTCTGAAGGTCGTCGGTTCGAGTCTTATCAGAGGAATAGGTTTTTTGTGCATTTATCATCAATAAAATCCGATAACCGCATTGGCTACCGTCATTAACATGACGTCTATTTGGAATGTTAGAATTGCTTAACTTGTTTGTCAAATGTACGTAAACTGAAACACTTTTAGCACCGTGCTTGGTGGATTGTGGAAGACACGCGTACTACAGCAGTAATACTTAATAACATTACTAGCGTATACTGTCTAAATAATTCATTTGCGGCAAAACGGGCAAAACTGGTCATATGGTGCATATAAATAATTGATGATGCAGTAATAAACCCAGTGTGACGTATGACATTGATTTCGTTTTAAATGTGTCTATATATTTCGCCTTGTCTTGCTATGAAAATTCTATCGTTTATAAATCATGTGACGCATGTTGTGCTTGCACGTCCCACAAATCTACTGTCTCTCTCTGTTTGCGGTGGGGCGCTTTGATGGCAGCCAACTATAGGCACATATAAGCCATGTACGCGACAGACGATGCTTTTGTTGACACAGGTGCGATCTCAATTGTCAGCTCAGCTCTCGTACCGCTCGTCAGACGTCATTTCTTCGCCGATCGTGATAGGTAAGCCTCCATTATTTCAGCTATTGGTTTGAATAATAATAACCAATGTATAATACGATGAGTGAAGATCACCCTTTATGGACTAACGTAGATAACGATTCACATAGGTTTTTGTATACAAAAGAATGTAAAAGTTAATGGAATCGGTAACTCGAATAATTTTATCAAAAGGTCCCTTTCATAGTTTATTCATGGACGTAACATGAATTTCACCCGCGAAGAACAGAACGCGTATTGTCAAATATTTAAAAATTTTGTTAAAAATTTGTTATTGGATAAATTCGCGCATCGCATTACAGTGGTTTGACTATAATTAGTATTATTTTTATATTCTACGTTATCTTAGTAATAGCCCCTGCGATGAGGGGAGAGTTGGAGAAGTGATTAGATCGTTGGACTTGAACTAATGCTGGTAGATATGCTTATAATGTTTGGAGTAATTCTGTGCTTCTTTAATAATAACTAATGCTGTATCTCTCAATAGCTTACAGTTGCTGGTTGATAGTAGCGCTTAAATTTTGTGAAAGGATGTAAAAAGTACTTGCAAAAATACTGTGGTATGATATGGTTGAATGCACAGCATTCCAAAATTAAATAAAACTTGTCCCCCTATTTTATCCATATTACACAAAGAACACAAACTCAGAATAGGGTATTTTTTGGTATTCGTAGGCCTCTACTGCGAGTTAAAGGTTATTTGTTCGTCATTTGCCCTGACTGAGGCCGAGAGGGCTAGGTAATGCCGTTACTCACTCCTCTAGTCTCCACTCTGTCTTGTAAGCTAGGTACACGGAACTTTGTTAATTCTCGGCGGCTTCGGCTTGCCAAGATTGAATATACATTTCTTGCAGACGCTGTTTTTATGAAGCCCGAGATCTGTGACAGGGAGCGATAGTGATCTAATCCATATTGTCCGAGGCTGTCTCTGGCAGCCTGACAGCGTAGAAACAGGCAAAAGGGCGTTCATTCGTTTAATGTGCAAAATTCGCAGCCTTCAACGTGTTAAATATGACATGGTCCCGTTTATCAGTTCGTGTATCATACTAATTTTTGCATTTCAAACTGACATTCTATGTACATAGGATATAGGGAGATTTTTTTCAATTCACCATATACTATCGTTTCCCTGATCCTTTTTTAAGCCCGAGTATGTATTTAAGGTTTTGCAGTAATAAATTGTCTAATAGATCAAGTCTTTTTAAGCCCAAATCTCTGCGCCATATGTGATTATTGATTGGAACACTCAATTTTCGTTGTAAACTAGAGTGGGACGTTCCTATACTTATCTATCACGGCGTAAATCGCGCGACTCGCTTTCTTCACTCCCTTCACAACGTGCCCATCAAAGCTGGATAATTCTATTCCCAAATAGGCGAAGTCGTGTAGAATCTCAAGATTTTTAGAATAAAAACAAAGTTAAAGTTTCAAATTTGCGCTTTTGTGCTGAAATAATACCTTTAGTTTTCGTCGCGGCTATATGCCGGTAGAGCGGTGTGGTCTGCTTAGAGCAGACAGAGTGGGCGAACGGACTCGTCACCGAACCGCTTACGTTTTAATGAACGCCTTTTTATATACTATGTAGTATATACGAAAATACAAAGGTAACACCCTCTTGAGTAACTATATAAGGATTAACACAAGCTCTCTCATGTCAAGAATACTTCATGAGGTGTAATCATTACACGTAATGAAGTATACTTGATATACGAAAGCTTGTGTTAATCCGTATACGTATAGGTAGGGGCTCCACAAGGTGCTTCCTTTGTATTTTCGTATTTACGACATGGCTAACACGGCAACCTATACCTCTACGTAAGTGGTATATATACAGACAAAATGGGACCTCTCACCAAGTTTGTCAAGGCTGGAATCGTGGCTTTTCTAATCTCCGCGTTACTTTCAGGAACTACATGTAGTGAGTCCAAAACGACACCCAAATATCTTCAATAATTAGTTATTGTGGAAGTAATTGGGGTAGCCAATGTGGTTGTTTGAATAGCCGGAGAGAATGCACAGAAAAAACGGATACCTCTAATGGGATTAGGTTTTTTCTGTGCATTTCTCTCCTTCTTTATGTGAACGCTGTCTTTCATTGTTACAACTACTACACCTAAGACAAATTTTTAGTTGCAGTTTAGATTTTTGAATTTGAAGTAATTTATGGCAGAGCACTCGACCCCACTATGGGCCAGACCTCACCAAACAAACCCTCCTCTGGCCGAGCCCCATCGACCTCTGCAGCGATCTCGCTAGAGTCGTCACCGAGTCTCCATCAAGATGTTACCTAGTCATCTCCACAGAGATACCCCAAGTTTTCAGTTAGATCTCCCCAACTCCCCAGTGAGATGTCTTAAGTCTCCTTTCTGATCTCCCCAAATCGCTTCTGATAGTCTAGTATTCTCCACTGACATTTCACCAGACTCTTCCTCGAGACCCCCAAGCCCCACGGAGATATCCAGCCCCGAGTCTTCAACAGGATCTCCATCAAGATATCCTCAGACTCTCGCCAGACCTTTCCACCAAGACTTCCTTGTATCCCCTAAGATCTTCTTTAAGTTTCCAGATTGATGTTGTGTTTTATAACCCACCGTTCCGACGTTACAAGGTGCCTCAAGTCCCCATTGCGCCAACTAAAAAATGACAAGCTTATGGATATTTTAAACGTTTTGATTATATATAGTGATAGTACGTCAAACATTGGTTTGGGACCATACGAAACTACGAAAGAATTTTTCATTATTTCATTATTGCGTATTCTGAGAGGCCCACGTTGCAATTTCGCGCCCATATTCATCTTGCAGCTTCAATATTATACCGCTGTCAACTCTTGTTTTTATTTTTCATTTGTACGACTGTGAGAACTATTTCTTCGGGAACATGTGCCCACTTGAATATTCCGTCGGTTTTGTCTTGGATTCTTCTGACTTTGGAAAGCTTGACATTGTTATTTGCGATATAGAAAATATTTCTCCAATTCAGAAAAAATGGCACGCTATAATATGAAAGCGAATAGCTTGAGAAATACCAAATACAGCTATGCCCTCAGTAACTAATGAGTCATAGATAAATAACCAACAAAAAAGATTTGAACGAGGAAACGTGGGATTCGATACAGCAATTGCGAATTTGGACAAATAATTTATGTTCATTCTTGAAAACCAATCCACATTCAACGCGCGCTCAATGGAGGCGAGGTTTCCGGAAACTGTTAATAATCTCCTTCGAGACCATCCCTCTGATCGACATTTCTTTATTAATGCGAGATCTTCTGCAGTATACGGCGGCATAACAATAGCTTACAAGATGAAAAAACCGCCTACAAGATGAGCCAACTTTGGTCAAACGTGAACACTTGTCTTGGATACCATACACGAAATGAAATGAAATTTATTTGTTTAAAGTGTACTTATTACCAGAGCTGTCAAACACAATTTACATAAAACAATAGCCTAATGGTCTAGGACTATAATGTAATTACTTAAATTATAGAAAATTAACTTCTAACAGTATACAGGTGATACAGATCAATGTTAGATACAATTATGTACAAATATTAGTGATGACACACATTTTGTGTATGACGTCACACTTTATATAAGGTCAAAATAGGGTTGATATTTGATAAATCAGACGGCATTTTAAAAATTTGTTGACCCAATCCAGAGCTATGACCAACTCTATACGTTGACTTGGTTTTTTTTGGACCATCCTATAGCACGGCATCCAACATCCCTATGTCCGTCGTTTGAGATGCTGTAGACACAGACTGTTGCCTCAGATATAATAAAACAATACTGTGAATCTCTCGTATTTACAGGAAAGTGTCCCAATGGAGATGAAAAAGGTGCATTTTTATGGCAAGAGACGGGGTCTTCCGGGGCTGCCATTACATTTCCAACAACATCTATTTATGCAGATATGGCAACGTGAAGCAAAGATGCTGCAAAACCTGTCGTAAATGCAAGTAACTATAACTATGCCTACGTCTATAGGAGTTACCGTTCCTCATTTAGAAAGGTGTTTTTCATGACAATGTGCATTTTATTTCGTATTTTATAAAAAAAATAATATTTCCATTAATCTTTGCGTACATGGATTAGTCAATATGTTTTTCTTACATAAACGGTGCGCAAGGACCTGGTCATGGTTGAAAATAGGCCAGATAAAACTGGTACGGTGTACTTTGCGTTACTTTCAGTAAAATCTATTGTAACTTTTTTTTATTGGTACGTTCATGATTTTATTTCATTTCAAAGACAAACCCCCCTCCCTTTTTTTACTGTAAGGGATCATAGCGTCAGTCAGAGCTAATTCGTCGTCACTGGCGACTTCAACGTTGACTGGCGTCGTGATTCACCAGACAAGCGGTCTCTAGTCCAACTTCTTAATCATTTCGCCCTCAAACAAATCATCACTGGTACGACGCATATCGGGCTGCAAAACGAGTTGTGATTCGACCACTTGTTCATTCCAGCGAACCTCACCTCTCCACTTACCAGCACGGTATCATATCACCGACATTACCTGGTGACATTAACTTTGTGTGACTTTATCAATAAAGACTAACAAAGCACCTAGACAATTCATTCTAAAGCGTAATTTTACTCACTTTAACACGGATTTTTTTTTGTCTAATAACTCTAAAATTGACTTCTCATTTTTATGAC
Organism: Epimenia babai; assembly: GCA_011762755.2. Taxonomy (NCBI): domain Eukaryota; kingdom Metazoa; phylum Mollusca; class Solenogastres; order Cavibelonia; family Epimeniidae; genus Epimenia; species Epimenia babai. The sequence goes on from WURV02204946.1 coordinate 8,610, forward strand.
AATCTAAAAACACACCACTTAGCCAACAATTTAGAACACCAAAATAACAACTATAGTTAACATCCATGCACCCCTCAAACTTACAAGAATCCGAAAATCTCGTAAGCCTGGATCACTCCCTACCTTATTAAATTGATCTCGAACAAAAATATACAATTCAGAGGTACTCGAAATAGCGTCAATAATAATGACTGGAATTCCCTCACAAAATATCTTAAATTTGTACGCGCAGAAATAAAGGGGCAAAAAGCGCTATTATGATGATAATGATGACGATGACGTAGTAATAGTTATCGTTATCGTTGTTATTATCGTTGTTATTATCGTTGTTATTATTGTTGTTATTATCGTTGTTATTATCGTTGTTATTATTGTTGTTATTATCGTTGTTATTATTGTTGTTATTATTGTTGTTATTATCGTTGTTATTATTGTTGTTGTTATTGTTGTTATTATTGTTGTTATTATTGTTAATATTATCATTACCGTCACCGTTACAGTCACCGGTACGTTAAAGTCACCGCCATCGTTATCGTTATTATTATGATTGTTGTTTTTGTTTTTATATTCCAACATGGCCATGGGAGGTTATCTAGATAGGCGATGAAAAAGTGGCCATGTTTTCGCATATTAATAAAAATTGATCCATCAGAGACGCAGCCGCTCATTCCCCAGGTTCTCAGTCGCGCCTTCTTGTAGAGTACAATGCTGAGCAGTGTCATGACGTTCTTACAATGAAAATTAGGCCCATTCCCTGTTCACGAGTATGTTTCCTCTGGTTTTTCACATACTGATTCATCCATACATGTTTTCAGTCAAATGCAAGGATGCAAAAGGTAAAGTGTTTACACACAATCGTCGAAAACGTGGCTTCAAATATTTCCGACGTATGGTAGTGGGAAATCCCGATATTTGTGCGATACCAGAAGTTCGGATAGGTTGTTGCAAAACCTGCAGATTTTTCGGTAAGTAGACCTTAATACGTTATCTCACGGAAAGTCAACAATATCAATAAATTAGCAAAATCCATGAAACACTTACGATGTTTTTGGCGGAGACAATGTGGTTTTTAAAATAGCTGGAGAAAATGCACAGAAAAAAAGCATTCCTGTGCTGCTAATAAATCTGAAATGTTTATAGTACTTATATTTTGTATAGGAAAACATTATCCTATTATAGCCTTTTGTCGGGGGCAGCTGGCGTAGTGGCTAGAGCGTTTGACTTTGAATCCAGGGGTCCCTGGTTCGAATCCCGCTCTTACCAGTATACTAACTGTGGCGTTTTTCGAGCTTAAAGCGCCTTAAACCCCATTGCCCATGGGGGGTCTCTGTAGCCCTCCAGGTGTGGTTCTGATAGGGCTTTTTCCCTCTGATGTTTGCTGTGCTTCAGATGCTCTATATATGATCTCTTTGTTGCTTACCTCTTCGTTATGTCATCATCTCATTGTAAATAAACATGGACCTTCCACAGACTTAGCGGATTGTACGACATATGTAGCTCGTATGTAGACATCTGGAAACAGTGGCGTGAATGGAAATAGGTCAATTGTCTGCCCAGAGTCGGTGGGTTTTTCACATTACGTGTTTTTCCCCCACCCCTTATAAATAAGGCTAATCAAACTGTGTTAACCACATAGGCTAGCTTTGTAAAGGGTCATCAATGAAATTGGCCTACACAATGATTACTTCGGTAATCAGCCTATAAATAAATAAAATAATAATTTGCGTTTTGTGCGTGAATGTTATGCTTGTAGGATATACATAGTACAGCCATCTCGTCTTGTGTGTGGCGTACTTTAGTCCCTTTTATGTGGGGCACTTCCATGTGTTTACACGGGTAACATTATGGATACGTTTGATATGCAAAATTACTCAAAAGTGGGATAAGACGCAAATAATCATTCCTTCATTATGTCGTTTGTCTTCGTATTTGCAGGAAGCTCTTAGGATTTGTTATCTTTGTGTATACATCAAGCTCTTAAGATTTTATGTGTGTATATATTTGTGGGCGTCATAGTGACTGTTCAATATCAGTGAAGTCTCGTTACGATGACAGACAGAGTTTTGTATCGGCACCGCAGAACAAGGACTTGATCAGTTTATCGATAAATCGGAAAAGAAGACGTATAAAAAGTGATAATGAATACAATTTTGATGCATATATCTTCGACGAATTTTCATTATGATGGTTTGATCCATTTTTCCAGGATAACCCCCTCCCCTGTCAGCGCAATCGATGCTGTGTACACGTGCACTTATTACTGAATTCAGCGCTATACCTTTAACGTGTACTTTATAATCAATAAACTCGTAAGAAGATACTATAGTATTCGTTTTTCTCTAGTTAGGCCTAACATTACATAGATATCGGAACTGAAGGAATCACCAAAACACACGGATAAAACATGGAAAACAAAAATAATGATTCAAGCAATACAACCCGTTCTTCACCTAAAGAATCGGGTATTGGGTAAATATACCATAGACACGATGAATACTGAATGAATTTATGCGTTGTACGGCGACCCGACGGATTTGACAATTACATTAAACTAATTCGAAAAATATTATGGCATGAATAACTAACAAGAATAAAGAAATATATGAATCGTCCTGCAATCGACGGCGAGCATGCTGCGCGTATTCTGTCCAAACTTCGCGCGCAAAAATCGGTACAGAAGCAAGATATTGTAATTAAAGTGTAATATTTCTAATAGTAATAATGTAATAATAATAATAATAATAATAATAATAATAATAATAATAATAATAATAATAATAATAATAATAATGATAATGAT